>JAGSMT010000480.1:0-70034 GCA_029286875.1 Lamproptera curius
AAACAATTGAAATTTTAACCAAAAAATATGACTGACTTCAAACAGTATATAACCATTTTGCGGAATATAAGCGGGTGCCAACGTGCTCGTTGCGAGAAACTACCGGGTGATTTCTGCCATTGCATTTCATATCTCTAATATCTTATAAGGTGTTCATTCAATCAAATGTCATGTATGACACGTTCTATGCACATAGAATGAAGAATTTTTAAATGCTTTAACTTTTATGTAAACTTACGTCATATTACCTTAAATGAGAATTGATTATGCCCTATTTTTATGCGCAATTTTTTATAAAGTTTTACATTAAAATGCTTACTTACAATGTTTTATGTCTACCTTCTACGGTTTCGGCAGCGTTTGCAATTTGATCGAACGAAAATTTGATTTTTGACGCCGAAGTTTACTAAATTTCTTTTAAAATATCCATTAAGCTACTCATTACGGCTTTATTAAAAAAATAGTAAACAAATCACAGCTTATACCAATCATTTAAAATGGGTGCGTGTACTTATGTACGCGCGTGAGAAGTTATACTTTGGTATCATTAAAAATTAATAAATTTATATATATATATATATATATATATATATATATATATATATATTACAGACGGCTTCATACTGTTAATTTTGTGTCACAGGTGCGCGCATCTTAAATTTCACTCATAATTTTTTCATAATGCGCCTAAAAAGTATAACTTCAAAAATAAACGCAACCAAAACGAACCTTAATCCCAACTCATAGAGCACATTATGCACAACTATCGCAATAAAACGACAACTCCTAATGGAGTTGTCGTTTTTATCTTGCGAATATAGCTTGGTATTGTAGTGACTGCCTCCGTAGCCTAGTGGTATGGGCGTGTGCTTTAGAAACCGGAGGTCGTGGGTTCGAATCCTGCGGGGACGCAACAATTTTTCATTGTTGTTTCCTAGTTGGTTAGGGCAATTTGGGCCGATCACCCAATTGTCTGAAAAGTAAGATGATCCATGCGTCGGATGGGCATGTAAAAAGTCGGTCCACCCACCAACCCGCATTGGACCAGCGTGGTGGGATACGGTCCAAACCCCCTAATGGATAGGGGTGTATTAGGGGAGGCCTATGTCCAGCAGTGGACTAAAACAGGCTGATGATGTGATGATGTAAATTGTTAGTGATAATTAGAGTCCGACCGAAACTGTTTTTCCGGCCGAAACCGAAACCGAAACCGAAAGTTCGGCCGTGGCTTCAGTTTCGGCCGAAACCGAAACCGAAACCGAAACTCACGTGATCAAGTATAAAAATTCTTGAAATACTAAAATATGGAGCTTTTATGCCTATTATTTTGCTTTATTTTAGTCATGGTATGGACACAGTATATTAAACATGTGGTAATCGTTTATTTCAGTTGCTAATAATATTTTTATGTAACAGTTGCTAATAATGTTTTTTTTTTCAAATAAATTTCTTATAGCAATATGAGTTATTAATAAATAAATTATTAATTGTGACTGTTGCATTAAAGACTAAGTATTGGTATTTTGAAATGTTACTAATTAAAACTTTGGTTTGTATTTGTAGTTCCGAGGGGGGATCAAAAAGTAAAAATGAGATAGAATATAATGACTATGTCAGCTTAATTATTTATTTTTCTACATAATCTCGAGTCCACCCACACACCAAGTCCAGCGTTCCAAGTCTCCAATGCTTCATTTCCTTTAAAAAGGATTGTCTTGGTCCTGCAAAATGGTCACCACGGCATCGTTTACTTGTTATATAAGTTTTAACACATGTTTCCTCTTAGTATTGTATCAATTTGGAGAGAAGATGAAAAAAGCTGAGCGCCAGATCTGGTGAATAGAGGATGCTCAACCAATTGTACGCTAGCATGCTGAACGGTGGCCATCGCTAATGCCAACCTATGCACCGTACATTGTCAAGATGAAACAGCTCGCCCGTTCAAAGTTTGCCTCTTTTTATCATTGACGGCATTTCTCAACCTCGGTATTAAAGCTGCATAATCTGTAATGATGGTTCCATGCTCCAGGTAATCAAACAACAATATCACTTCTGAGTCCCAAAATATTGAGGCCATACCCCGGCCAGGCCATAGAATCTTCTTAAAACTTGTCCAACGATATCTTCGAAGTCGATTTTGTTTCTGATTCTCGGCACCAATCTTGCGGGGACTTTTCTCATATTCAAAATTTGTGTCAATATGCGTTGAGTACCTCAATATGAAATGCTCGTTTCTTGGATTAGGTATCAGATGGTAATTCTTTAATCGCTAAAAACAGTTTTTTCGAATATGGCAGCATATTCTTATTGTTTCTTGTTAATTACGGCTTCGATGGACGTCTGCAACCATGTTCGTCTTCCGTGTACGTTCTCCCTACTCGAAATTAAGAAGCCCACTTTGCGACAATTGATTATGACAGAGCAGTCTCTTCTCATGTTGCCTTTGAGCCGCAGTAAATCTCTTGCGTTGTTAACTTTTTACAGTAGTTTTTAATGACAAGGTCGCACTTGGGTTTTCTCTTTTTTCTAGAACATTTCGCCATACATAGCAAACAAATGACTACATTCAGAAAAAAAGTAAAGAGACTAGAAGATTTTTTTATTAACACAACAAATATGTAAGCTACACTTTCCAGTATTATTTGTATTTATTTTTTGGTTACCAAGGAGTATATATTTTGTTCTCACTACTATTTGTTCCCTCCTCGTCTTTCTAGAACAATCATCTATTTATTTTGTCAAACTTGGAATGTTTGTCTGAACTAAAATCGACTGATCTGAGCTAGATTGTAGCAATGATACATTTAACTTTCGCTACTATTTTGAAATTGAAAACACTTCTGAAACCAGTTTCGGTTTCGGCAAAAGTTTCGGCCAAATTTGGCCGAAACCGAAACTACGGCCGAAACTTGAATTTTGGCCGAAACTCGGCCGAAACCGAAACCGAAAGTTCGGTCGGACACTAGTGATAATTCACTACACAAAATCAACCTTATCACTATGTAATAAGGTCCATTTCACCGTTTTCATTATAAACTGTTAATTTTGTGTCACAGGTGCGCGCTTATAAAATTTCACTCTCATCATTTTTCATAACGCGCCTAAAGAAGTATAACTTCAAAACTGACGAATTAAGCTAGAGCACGAGGAGCGGAGCAACGAAGTAACACATATGAAAACGTAAGAGAAGTACCTAAATACGCTCAGAATTGATTACCTCCTTCTTTTGGAAAGTCGGACAAAGACGATAAATTGTTAAATTTCATTTACAACCATCATGAAACACTAGTATCTATTATAAGTTATATTGTTATTATATCGTATCGAGGTGTTATCGTTTCTAGAAACAGAATACGAAAATAATGTAGTTTTTAGATAATGCAACGCACACGACATTTGTAAATACAAATATTAAACATAATTTAAGTCTTGCAACAACTAAACTGATAAGAATAAGATAATCTTTTATAGGACATTGTGTAATTTTTAATAACAAAATCCCTGTAAACGATCAGAATGTTACTATTCATAAATTATAAAAACGTGTGAAGAAACGTTTATGTCGTTATTACATTTTCTTTTTTCAAATAAACAGAGGATGTTATTTTCTATTTGGTCAACATATTTTTCGTACGTTATTCCTAACACGTGCGTTTAGTTTCTTTTATTTTGACATTTGATAAAATAGCTAAGAACCTTTTTCAGCGTCTTCAATATTTGTAAAATATTCAGAGAAATATATATCATTTTTACTTGAATAATATTTCACCTAAAAATTAAAGTATTGTTAGAAAATAGAAATGACTGAGAAATTGATGTACTTGACGGTTGTTGAAAATGGTACTAATCGTAAGTTGTGTACATATGCTTTGGTATTAGCTAGCACTTAGCTACCACTTCTATCACAAAATACTAGAAAAAATATTTATATTAAGTAATAGGATTGCATCTGCTATAATGCTGCGTTGTTTTTTAATATATGTTTAAGCTGTATTAATCCATATGCCACATTGCATATGATTTATATTCTATTAGCAGGTAAACTAGCTATTGCCCACGTCTTTGTCCGCCTGCTAATGAATGAAAAGAAACTATTTTTTTTTCGAAAAAAGGTAGGCTAGATACTCTTAGTTATCTCAGCTGTCTTTTAGTGAAAATCACAGTAAAATCGGCCCAGCTGTTCCAGTGATTAGCCAGAAAAAACAAATGAACAGACAAAAGTGACAAAAAAATTTTGTTTTATTATATGGACCGGTGTTATATCAAAATGTAATCATTTGAAATTGTTATTTTAATGTTACATAGAGCCATATCAATTCTATTTATTTGTCAAGATAACTTCTTATCTTGTAATATATGGTCTTGATCAATCAATTGAGCTGTAACAAAAAACAAAAACTTCATGTAAATAAACGTCAACACAAAATAAGAGAAATTAACTACAAATGTAAATCCCGCAAACGTTTTGGCCGTATAAATTGTAAAATTTTAATTGTACCCACGCATTTTCTTTTCAATCATCATCATCGTCAGCCTCAACCTGTGCCAGTCCTCTGCTAGACGTAGGCCTCCTCTAATGCACGCAACCGCTTCGGATTTTCGGCTACTCTTATAACGGCCACTTTGCCAATTTGGTTACTCCATCATGCGGCAAGGCGTCCAACATTATGTTTAATAAAAAGAAACGAGGTGATTCGTATAATTATGTATAAGGCACCTTACAAGCTAATTAAATTATTTTAACAAAAATAGTAAAATGAAGCATGAAAAAGCATAACAAGTTGTTCGTCAACATTTATTTTTCGTAAAACTACTGCAATATAACAGTTCATAAAGGTAAAAAGATCTTTTATTCAATTCTTTTAAACATTTGATATAACTCCACAAATCATAAAATGCCTCACGCCCGTATTCAAATGTACCTACTTTTTAATTTCTGCTTACGCTTCTACCTTGTATTTTTATGACACATATTATTAAATTCTAAAACGCAGTGGTTTGATAAAAAGGCGGATTTTCCTCGTGTGCGGCGTAAAAAGGTAGGACGGAGGTTATATGAAATTACTCCTTGAATTTCACACATGGAGAATAAAACGGGCTTTTATGTTATAATATCTACTGCTACATTCCATTGCTCGTTGTATCTGTAATGTGGACACTCTCTCTGTATTAAGCTGTAGTGTTATTGAAATATTAAAAATAAGGTATGTAGTTGTCTAGTAAGTTAATGTATGAACTACAAGCCGGATAGAAAAAAAATGATTTTGTTTGATTTTCTTTAAATTAAATTAACATATTTATTATATTGCACTGATAGAGCTCGTCTGGTTTACCATTGGGGAAGCTAAGACGAATCTGATTATGTCTTGACCACAAACATTCTGATAAACCCCTGATGCGCTTAAAACAGTGAAAAAAACTTTGTAGGTCGGAGATGTAGCTAGTCCTCTAAGTCCTTCAACCAAGCAGACAGTGATTGTCACGAGGATATAATGAGACGATGTCTATTGCACGCCCGCAGCATTGGCAAAGCTGCTAAGTAGACCAGTTACAGAATTAACATAACATAAAATTTAGAGCAGGGCAAAAAAGGTTTCAATATAAATAAAGTAATCATGCGCTCTGGTAATGGAGTGCAGTCAGGAATATTGAATAAAATAATGATAACATCCTCCTTAAATGACTAATTCATAACCAAGAACTATATAACAAATATGCTTATAAATTTCTTAAAACATTGCCTATTTAACTTGCAATATGATTTTTTATTTACCAGATTGATTGCGATATCCAAATCCAATATACCTACGATTTATAAACGTTAATTTTTCAAACAATTAATATGATATAATCTAATAATCTTTATAATAATATATTAGAATAAATAATCCCGACAGGATTTCTTTAGAAGTGTCAAGCTAACGTTGCTAATATGTTAATTACTTTAAAGATTTTATTGGTCTTTTGTTTGTCGTCTATTTAAGAGAGTCAGCATAATATATTACACACACTAGGTACCTGTAGAGGAAAATCAATTTTGACGGATATAAATAACTGACCATTCGGTTAAGAGCATGTTTTTATAGAAGCTCGATTCTAAACATTATCGATTTTGTCAGGAACTCTCTTGATGTAAGAGTACATATTGCAAGAGCACTTTTTCGACTGTGGCTGGCTTTAATCGGAACGACTTCGACTTAGACGAGGAATTTAGAGCTTGTGTTTCATCGACACTTGCTTGACAATGATCCTTGTCATCCGTTTGCTCTTTAAAGCCAACATTTACCGATAGTAGATAACTAGTGAGTAATAGTGGTAAGAATTACCATTTAAATATTTATAAAGACTTTAATATAATGAAATGGGTTATTCATTATTCGTTAAAGAAGAATTTATATGATATTAAGTCTTGTATACTAATCACGTACTATCTACGTGAAGTGGACGTTGTGTACAAATCCTTAGGTCAACAGCTGAAAAAACTATTTACGATTTTATTGTTCCTTTTAGAAAAGGCTAGTATTTTTGTTTGTAATGTTTTAAAGACTGTTCAAATGGCAACCAGGCTCAAATGATGAATAATTTTATTTCCTCCTTTTGCGAATCTTTTATATCAATAGCGAGGTTATTTTGTTAATTTCGTTTATAAATAAACCTCAAAAACGATTATTACAATATCCTTAATCTATGGTTCATAAGCGGATTTTAAGGCTTCTTGCGTATCACTTACCACGGGTCGCTATAATCGTCCTGCCGTTTTGTCGCTTTAAATTATTAATAAAGAATAGGTATCGTTATAGGAACAAAATAATGTATGCTTTTTAATTATGCACAGTTAAGATGACTTAAATCCTAAAACTGTTAATGAGCAGAAATATTATAAATATGTAGAGCTTGAGGCAACCTTCTATAAAAAGTATCTTTCGAAGATTTTTTTGTTCTAAATGACTTAAGAAAATTCTTACTCAATTGATGACGCATTTTATAACAAGGCCATTATGTTATTAGATTGGTGAGAATTAATCGTGTACGTTGACGTTGTATGAGACATTTACTCATGTAACAATATCTAAACAGAGTAATAACCGTGGCGTTAGATTGTTATAGCTTAAAGCAGTAAATTACAACATGAAAACAGCTAAGAGTGGATCCGTTTAGCGGTTACATTAAACTGTCAGTGTTCGGTCTCCTGCAGTTACTGTGCGGTTTACTTTGCAAGATGCCCTTTGTCGGCACCTTTCATGTTTGAAACATGCAAATTTCGTTCTCTCCTCCTTCTTGAATTGTAGTCGTTGCTTTCCATAGTTGTATTTAATCGTTTCATTTCTTGTATATTTGTTTTAAAGTCTGTTAAAGGAATTAAATATGAAGATAATAATTGTCTCTCTTTTTATAAACTTACTATCTTCAATGTACGTATCATCTGTATGCTGATTATCTTCAAATGTACGCTCAGTCTACGATTCAGGATTTCGAGCATACAATTTTGTACTACGATACAAAATTGTATGTTCGAAATCCTATTTCGACATACAATTTTGCATACGTCGTAATACGATTTGTCAACAATCAAAAAGTGAATTGATGATTTTGGGCTAAGTGTCAACACTGCAAAATGTCAAGCAGGTATAATCTAAAGTTCGCGGATTATGAAAACTTTAAATTCACTTGTCCTACCTCCGATCGTTTTTCATAATTCGTGTGTACCAATATCTCAAAGTGTAAAAAATCTGGGTCTCATAATTGACAGTACCTTAAATTTGAGAGACCAAGTAAGCAGCGTCAGCCGTAAAGTAACTCACACTATGCGTTTGCTTTATAGGCTAAAAAAATTCTTGAACAATAAAACTAAGATAATGCTCGTGCAGGCCTTAATCTTTCCTGTAATCGACTATGGTGATAATTTTACAGAATAAACGTAAAAATACCTGTCCTCTACCAAAGATAAAAGTAAAGCGGCACGTCGACACTATGACTATTTTGCACCGATGTTTACAACAAGCTTTTACAGCTTGATGAAACAAAAAGGCTGTAATAATTATAATTTTAATAATATTACGATAAAATACTGAAGTCAATGGATTATATTTCAATAGAGAAACTTTTCGAGATGGTAGAATAAATTACTATTATTATTATTATTTTCTCTTTTTACTATACAAACGGACACAATATTACACATGCATCGCGCATATGTCTTCTCTCTCTTACACGCACACACACAGCACGCGCCACACACACACACACACACACACACACACACACAGGGAGTGAATTATGATTTTAAATATTAAATATTCAATACTAATTGTTTTGTATTCAGTCATTACTTGGGAAGATGCTGAAGCCTGTAACACAGTTTCTTCTAGCACAGACTTCAGAGCTTTCACATACAATGTACCTTAACTTACAAAATAAAGAGAGTTACTATTATTATTATTATTATTATGCTACTTTGATCTGAATCTCCTCAATAAACTCGACCGATTTCTGAATAACAGCATTCGATTCATTTTCAATCTTCGCAAACATGACCACGTTTCACCACACCGTTTGCAATTACAATGGTTGCCTATCCGTCAAAAGCGTTCATTAAGAGCGCTAACAACGCTCTATTCACTTTGACATACATCCTCTGCTCCTTCTTACTTATCCTCCTAGTTTCAATATCTAAACTCTGTAAATAATAGAAATCTTCGCTCGACGAATAATCATCTTCTTTTATGTCCAATCCATCGTTCCAACTTTACACATTCTGCCTTATTTAGTTCAGTCCATCCTTCTGTGGAATGCGTTACCTCCTGAAATCAGGCTAGCTCAAAAGTATTTCACCTTCAAGAACAAAAAAAAAAAATATTATTTATTTTTATATAAATATTTGTTCAGTATGTATGTATAATTACATATATGTATTATTGCTTTTTATTATATTGGTCTAATAATATATATTTATATACCTTAGAATATTGTAATTTATGCTAGGTAAAAACTCATCTATACATTCACACACACATACAAAATTTCTCTATTTTTTGATTACTTTGATGCACCTACCTTATTATCTCACCACCACCCAACAAACACACATAACAACATGTTAATAAGTGCAATGTCACGTTTCTATTGAATACACGTCTATGATTAAATGACATTAATAATGCTCAATTATTTGAATGGGAATATTAATCAAGATTTTGTATGCACGTCACAGCTTCCCGACCTAAATTTATTCCCACAAATATGATGACGACACGTCCAATTAGAATTTTGTTGCCTGCTTGTCGAAATTGTTTAGTGTATATTAAAAATACTTTCATATTTCGGAGCTTTATATAATATATTATATTCGCTATTATTATTTTATTTGAATTATATCATAAAACTTTTATTACTATTTATTTTTTTTAAAGAAGATATCCTGTTACGTGAAATTATATAGAATGCTTTTAGGTATTTTTCATGAAAGCTTTTTTGATATGTAAAAATATTGTGTCTTTCTAATGATGTAAGTTAGGTGGTTAATTTTTCATAAACTTGGACAAAAATCTTATGATTCAAACAATTCGATTGACTTCCGTGATTTTTACGATATGAGAACCTTCTATGGTGCCTTCTAAAAAGATGGCTCTCGTAAATCAATACCAGAGAAAATGATGAGAATGAACCAAAAGGTTTAGACGGTATAAAAGTGAATTGAATGTACCTAAATTTAGTGACATAAAGCACTTATTTTTAGTTTTTAATTTCAACTTCGAAAGAGGCCTTAAACAACACATTTAAACAACCATTCCATTTTTTATACTTTCAAGTCATACTTCGTTGACACATTTTAAAAAATAAATCACATCTATATATAACTTCGTATTATCTATATCGGTCCGCATTTATCGCAGCAATATTTTATAAATTGGAATTGAATAATGGCACGATTCGTTACCTCTTCGTTGTGCGTGTAATTGAATAATTCGCAATCGGAATAATAATGAACAGTTTTGCAAAATGTTGCATGTTGCAACAGTTTCGCAAAATCAACAAATCAATTTTTTGATTTTGCAAGACTGTATTATTTATACGCTGCATCACGAGGTCGGTTGTTGACTTGTTGCATATTGTTTGTTTCAAATCAATAATAATAATAAGTCTTTAAATTTTTTTCCAATTCATAAAGCAACATAAATAAATATTAGTCATTTTATTTCATTTCTAAATTAATTGTAAATGTATCCACAAATCAAGACATCAAAACTGACAACACAGAATAATACAAAATGTATCCAGATGTAAAAACTTTATGCCTAAGAGTACGCAGCATGAAACAACTCATGTGAGCTGCAAACAAGTTATTTTTTATTTTATAACGTCACTTCAAATATTAAATTACAAACTAGGTAATCCGTATGAAATATTTATTTATCTTATGTCTTATATACGGATTATCTGGTAAAATTTTGTGACTACATCTAGTTTCTCTTGAACGAATATCACCTCCGTTATCAGATGCATTAACACGCGCACTGCATTATTCAGAGTACGGGACATCTACATGCGCCGATTATCAAGTAGTTTAAGGTTTTGAGCGTTCGCTACAAATCAAATTTACTTGTCATGACAGGATTTGTTGGGTTTGTTGTCCAACAAAAACTTATCTGACAGAGTATAGTTCAGCTTAGCGGTTATTTTAGCAGAAACTCGTCTTTTAATTTAAATAGAAAACTAATTACAATACATACGTATTTCAATATAATTTTGACGATTTATATCTAAAAAATGTGAATGAGAAGAATCACTTAACAGTAAGTGATTGTTCCGTCTATATTAAAAGAAATAAAATTACGAACTGTAATTTATTTAATTTGCTTTGTAAATATAACATACTTACTAGCAGTTCGGATTGAAATTAATGAACTGTTCACGGTGAAAAGTACGTTAGGTTACTCAAGTATGATATAGCACTCTAGTAGCGAAAAATATTTTAAATACAACAAAATTTCAAAGATAAAAAGAAATTAAGAAAATAGAGGAGATAAAATTAATAAGACGACATAAAATAGTTTTAGAAATATCTAAGAGAATTCCAAAAAGTAAAAATTATGACAACAACTGAACGTATCTTATACTAAAAAACATTGAAATGGCTCACGTGACCCCGACAACAGCCACGATGCCTCGTACGGGCGAGTCGATGCACAACACTTATTACACACGAGGAGAGTTCTGTTCTGGGCAGCCGCTTATACAAAACTGTCCCGTTATATTTCAGCCCCGTCCCCGTCTTTGATACACGATCGCAGAGAAACAAAACGTCAATACCGAGATTCCTTTGCTTAGAGTACCCGCTTTAGAAATAGTGTTCTGACTATAGTCTATTCTCCTAAGAACAATTCTGAGTAAAACTTTAAAGGACATTATCATATGTGTCGATAACATTTATGTTTTTAACCTTTTCTAATATGTTTGGTTGCAATAGGTTTTTTCCATTTGGTTGTTACAGTCGAAATAGGTGATAAATTTGGTAATTGTAAAAGTTCACATCAGATACGTGGACTTTTTACATGCTTTTTTATCCAACCACAGAAAGGGTTGTAAATAAACTAAATATATATCCTATAGTATTTAATCAAAATTTGCGGTTACCTGTAATTAACCGCATTCAATTGAAGTCATAAATTTCGATTTATTGTGTCGTTACATTAAATCGACGCGTAATCAAAAGAATTTACTCTTTCATTTAACGTTTAAATTTTTTTATTGCGCTTGTGTTAGGTAATCGTAATGTAAATGCGTATTTCTATACTAATTCAGAATGCAGCTTACCATTTGAGCTGTGGAGGCCAGATGCCAGTGGCTCTATATAAAAACTGTTATTCAGGTAAATCTGGGTGGATTAGAACCCGACCTTATTATAAAATTGGAAAAATGGCTCGCCACGCGTAAATGAGACAAATTATTAACATCCGTAAAACTTTCTCAATCATGCATGTACTTTGATACTGCAAAAGATCTTAAACACCGAGATTACAGAAAACATAATAACGCGCGATAAAATCCATAGTAATTTCTTAGACAATTATTGTATTAACATGTAAAAAATCTAGATAATAAAAGTAAAAATTTAGACTGTGTAATACAGTTTAGACATACATAATATAAATGCAAAAAACTGTTATCATTATATTTGCTATTATATAATAAGGCCATGATGCTATGGCATGCATACGAAATCATAATTAGTGTTTGCATTTTAATACATGTAAAAATATAATTAAACTATTTAGAATTTAAATTATTAATATTATAGTGATATTTCCTAGAAGAAAGAGGCACACTATTTTCAAATAATATTTTCCAACAAATTGGAGTTTTAAATTGCGGCGAAAAAAATGGCTGCATTGCCATTGCCATCGCTATCAATACATCTGCCACATCATGAATGCCTTCTCAAGATGTGCGTGTGCTACATAGAACAATAATTGAAAATATAATCGTGGATTGGTTTTAAAAATATAATTAAAACTGTGGGGTATTTAAATTATAAATATCTTTGTGATATTTCCTTGAAGAAAGGGGTGCACTATTTTATTATATTGAAGTTTTAAATTATGGCGGCAAAAAATAGGACCACAACGTCATTTAAAAATTAAAAGCCTTTAATGAGAATAAATCACAATAACCATAAAAAATGAGCGTACGACAAGTACAAAAGAAATCAAACTTTAATAAGTACGTTATTAAATCAAATGACTTTAACAGATTTTATCGCGTTTATCGAACACTTTCCAGCGGCCGTAGTGAAGATTATCACGAAATCCTAATAAAGTCATTTTATTTAATAATGTATAATAGTCGCGTAAACAATAGAAATAATTTAATAAGTATGGTCTACACGTATTTAATTAATTGGAAAAATTGAAATTGTTATTTTTATACATCAAAACTATAACGGCATGTAATTAAACAATTAAGAACTACGTTGTCAACGGCATGTAGATCTATATGTACATAACATGGCACTAAGTTAAAACGGGCTGACTTCCTAGGAAATAAAAACAGTACCAATAAACTACTGAGCCTGCCATATTTAAATTATATTATTTTAATTATCTATACAACAAGAATGTAGTTTAAAGTCTAGGACCAGAGAATCTATGGACTGCAATAGCTCTTAAAAAATTATTCAATCAAATTTAAGGTTAATAGAATTACTAGGATTTGTGAGATTTGTTCTATTCAGAAAGCTTAGAAAGAAGTCTGTTTAATAGCCGCATAACATGGGATACAGGTCCAAGACCCTGATGGATAGAGGGTGTGATCAGGGAGTCTATGTCCAGCATGAACTTTCAGAGGCTGATGAAGATGAGTACAAATCGACCGGAATATATTCAACTTTAGGATTATTGTTTATGTAACGCTGATGCCTAATGTTTTGTGCCCCAACATATGAATATAAAATCTTAAATTACGGAGCTGAGGAAAAGGGCGTCCTGCAGATATTTTGCTAAATAAAGGCAGTATTATTTAATGGTGGTAGGTCCCGTTTCCTGCTGCTAACTGCCTCCGTAGCCTAAGTCGTATGGGCATGTGCTTTAAAAGAATCTAATCCTGGGTTCGAATCCCATGGGACTTAACAAATTTTAATTGTTGTTTCCTAGTTGCTAGGCAATTCTGGCGATCACCCAATTGTCTGAAAGTAAGATGATCTAGAGCGTCGGATGGGCATGTAAAAAGTCGGTCCACCACCAACGCACTTTGGACTGCCGTGGTCCCGTGATCACGGACGTTTTCTTCCCTGTCTATTAGGGGTTTTGAACGGTCCAAAACCCCTAATATATAGGGTGCATTAGGGAGGCCTGATGATAACAGTGGACTAACACAGGCTGAGGATGTATGTCCCGTTTTTGCACGGGACCGTCTGGGTTGGTACCACTGCCGTGCCTATTTCTGTCACAAAGCAGTAAAACACTGCACGTTCCGGTTTGAAGGGGCATCGAGCACGCGTATTTACTGAGTAAACAAGAATTAACACCCTGTGTCTCACGGTAGGCAGCGCGTTGGTGATACCACTAGTATTGCCGAAGTCTATGGGCGTCAGGTGGCCCGACTGTTCGTCTCGCCTGCGTAGGCAATAAAAAAAGAAATGTATGATATTTTTCTATTTATTTATTGATACTTCATTGCAAATTTTACAATAAGCTTTACAAGAGGCAGACTATGATTTATACATAGATACTATGTCGTTGAAAAGGGTTCTGGTAATCATCCACATCGATGTTGTTTCGCCAGTGTCTTAGATAAGTACCACGCCTACCAAGTAAAAATACTACATCGCTTTCATCGACTACACTAAAGCATTCGACTCCTTATACCACGAGAAGATATGGAAGTCTCTGATGGAGCAAGAATGAAAATAAAAACATCCGCTTAATAAAGATTGTATATGGTCGTAGTACGCAAAAATCAAACTAGAAAAGAAAGGAAAACCATTTAGAGTGGGAAAGGGCAGTTGAACAAGGAGACCCCCTTTCTCCAAAACTTTTCTCAGCGGTTCTCAAACAATCTTCGAGAGGCTCCAATTGGGAAAACTTTGGATTCAAAATTGACTTGAGCCTTCAGACCTTCCTTACCCATTTGAGTTGCTGATGATATAGTGTTATTGCTAAAACACCCAAAATATGCAACAAATGATAAATGAACTAGCGGATGAAAGCGGAAAAATAGGTTTAAAATTGAACCCTCGTAAAACAAAGATTATGACAAACGGACCGAAAACTACAATTTATCTGAAAATAACCAACTTGAATATGCCGACGAATATATCTTTTTGGGACAGATTAATAACACAATTTGATCCTATACCGATAAATTGAGAGAAGAGTAACAAATGGATGGAAGAGATACTGGAGTCTAAGTGAGGCCATGAAAGACAAAACTCTTCACATAAACGTAAAATCAAAACTTTTTAATACCTGCGTACTACCGGTTTTATCGTACGGCAGTCAAACATGGGCCTTAACCCAAAATACAACAAAAAACTGGAAACCTGCCAGCATGCAATGGAAAGAAGTATGGTTAATGTAAAAAGGTCAGACCGAATGAATCACCATGTATTAAGAAAAAAAGAAGGTTCTTGACATAACCGCTAAAATAAGAAGGCTGAAATGGCAATGAGCTGGGCACTTAATGAGAGGCCTAGAAAATGGAGCAAAATTCTAACACAGTGGTACCCAAGGATGGGATGGAAGAGATTGAGGGGCAGACCACATAAAAGGTGGGATGAGGATATTAGGCAAGTAGCAGGGGAACCTGGAGAAGAGTAGCCTAAGATAGACAGGAATGGAAAAGGTTGGGAGGCCTTTGCCGATTGGCAAACAGACCTACAAAATATAGTTAAATTTTAGGATAGAAAGGATTAAAATTAGATTATGTAGATTATATACTTTAGTATATATATATTAGTATATAATTTAATTTGTTTTGTAACTCGTTACTAAGTTCGTCTGAATAAATGGCTTTATTGTTATTATGTCGTTGAAAAGTGTGTGCTCAGTATTTATTTTGTAATTATTACGTCGATCTTGGGGCAGTGATCTGAATGGGTTTTGCATTCATGATATTTACCACCAGGTGGATGTAATAATAAGCACGTGAAAGCCACCTATATACTATAAAATTGTATCTACGGCTCACCACTTTATGAGAGTACTATTAATAAAATTATACTTATCGTTAGAAACTAGGCGCCTTTCCATCAAGCTTTCCGTTTCGGCAGCTTAACTGGATTTTGTGTCGGTACAGAGTCTCTATATCGTATTCGGCCATAAAAATTTTACCGCAACGCAAATCTTACATCAATAACTACGACGTCCGTTCTCGGTAATGCCCTTGTTATTTTTATATTTTTTGAAGTGGATTATCTCGAGCAAAAACGTTTGCATTTTGCAGCATTTTGTTCAAGAATAATATTTCTTAAAATTTAAAAAAAATATTTCCAATCGGTTTAGTACTTTGTAAGCCAAAACAAACATTTTTTTCTTCTTTAAAATATTAGTATAGTTGTAATTACATTCGTTAAAACAACTAGATTTTGTGTTTTATTAGCCTAGATTTAGTCTTACGCCAAAACTTTTACATGAAATTGGATTAACTGAAAACGTCTAAAGCAATTCCACCTGGATCGTCCTATGTATGACGCCTCCACTTTAAATAATTCATAGCAGGTTTCGATGCTTTCGATTACTGTAGCTATACAAGCATAAATTTTAAATCCTACGTAGTTTTATACACTCATTGAAGTCCTATGCCGATCTGTAAATACACAGAAATATTTTTTTTCCCGATGTCATTGATGTACAATTTTGCGTTTATACTTCAATGGAATTGAATGGAAAAAGCTACTACTGCACATCTAGTCAGTGGCAGCCGACAGATGGCGGGATAACCATTTCCGCTTTCAGATCCCAAAGTGCCGAGACCATCAACGGGCAGCAGCGTAGAAGGTGCAAAGGATCTGGAAATGACTGCGGTTGCCAATCCGCATGCCAGCCGTGGCAACTATGGCAAACTTCATAAGAAAGAAGGACTCTTTATGATGAATTCTTTCTTTAAAAAGCAGCCCAACAGGAAGTGGACCTGGATCAGCCCCGATGGTTCCGTCGAAAACGAGATTGACTTTATCATGACGACCAAACGCCAAATATTTAATGATGTTTCTGTGATCACAAGGGTTAAAACCGGCAGTGATCACCAACTTGTAAGAGGCACATTAAATCTAAACATCAGGCTGCATAGGTCTCGTCTGATAAAGCCCACGCTACGTCCGTCTCGTGCTCATCTCCTAAATGCCGAAAGCTTTCAGATCGAGCTTAATAATCGCTTCCAATGCCTAGACACTTGCAGCACTGTGGACAAAATTAACGCTAAGCTCGTGGAAACTGTCCGTACTGTAGGTACTAGGTTCTACAAGGCGTACCGCAAGCCTAGAACCCAAAAACTCTCTGATCACACTCTGAACCTTACGGAAGATGCGGCTACTGTCTTCTTCTGACATGTTAGGCTACAGGCAGCTGAATAGACAGATCTCCAAGTGTATGCGGAGTGACTTGCGCATCTTTTATACATGTCGTATTAAAGAGGCGATTGAACGGAACCAAGGTTCTAAAGTCTTCGCCAGAAATCTGTCTGTCGGGCAAAGCCAGCTAACTAATTTGAAGACCTACGATAGTGGGGCCGCCATCTCCGGTAGACCAGAAGTTTTGAGTGAGATCGAGAGATTCTATGGACAGCTGTATACATCGTCGTCGGAACCGCTTACTGAAGCGAGTGAAGACCCAAGAGCAAAGCATACCCGGCACAACTCCGAAAATATCCCGGAAGTCAGTCTGAGCGAGATACGAATGGCTCTCGAAAAAATTAAGAACGGCAAAGCACCTGGTGAGGACGGCATTACAGCAGAGCTTCTGAAAGCGGGCGAAGAACCGATACTTGTAGTCCTTCAGAGGCTCTTTAATTTGGTCCTATAGGATGGTATTACGCCAGAAGCGTGGAGCAGAAGTTTGGTGGTGCTGTTCTTCAAGAAAGGTGATTAAAGCCTTTTGAAGAACTACAGACCGATTTCCCCTCTGAGCCGCCTTTATGTCCTGTTCTCGAGAGTCATCTTGAATCGTCTCGCTTCCAGACTCGACGACTAAGCTGGATTTCGAAAAGGCTTTAGTACCATAGACCACATATTTACGCTGCAGCGGATTATACAGAAGACCGAAGTATAATCTGCCTTTATGCTTGGCGTTTGTGGACTATGAGAAAGACTTTGATTCTGTTGATATTTGGGCTGTGCTGCAGGCCTTTCAGCGTTGCCAAATTGACAGTCGGTATATCGAGGTTGTGAGGTGTTTGTACAGCAAAGCCACGATGTCCGTCCGAGTACAATCCAGTAGTACTAAGCCTATCCAATTGCAGAGAGGTGTAAGACAGGGTGACGTTATATCCCCGAAACTCTTCACCGCTGCATTAGAAGACGCCTTCAAACTTATTATTATTATTAATTGGAAAGGACGAGGTATAAGCATCAACGGCGAGTGTATTATCCACCTCAGATTTGCCGACGATATAGCCATCATGGCGGAGTCGCTGGAGGACCTAAATGCTATGCTCAATGACCTCAACAGTGTCTCTCAACACGTGGGCCTTGGGATGAACATGGACAAGACAAAGTTATGTCTAACGGTCATGTCTGCCTATGCCAGTGGTTGTTGAGTGCTGTGCTCGAAGTTGTTGACGAATATTTTACCTGGGACATGTGAGTCCGTTAGGTAAGTCAACTTCGATGCCGAGGGTCTATCGACAAATCCAGCTCGATGGGCAGCGTTCGGGAAGCTCGACATATCCTCTCGTCAATATTCCTCAATGCCTGAAGACTAAGGTCGTTGATCCATGTGTAGTTGCCAGTGTTGACCTATGGCACTGAGACATGGTCCTTCACTGCCGACCGTATGGGAAGATCCAAGTCGCTCAGCGAGCTATGGAGGGCTATGCTCGGTATTTCTCTGCGTGATAAAGTTCGTAACCGCCATCTGCAGAAGAACCTGGTAACCGACTCTAGCCGCAAAATGTTAGCAAGCTGAAGTGATGGACCGGCCACTTAGCTCGAGAGAACTGATAACCGTTGGGGAAGAAAGGTCCTCGGTGGCAGCCTCACTACTGACCATCGCGTGTCGGACGACCCCACCAGATGGTGACGACCTGAGACAAACGTGCAGAGGTCGGTGGATGCAGGTGACACAGGATCGTACCTTTTGGCGACTTATGGGGGAGGCCTATGCTCAACAGTGGGCTCTGACAGGCTGAAACGACGACGACAACGACGAGTACAGGCATTTTAAAAATCTTTACATTTTAATAGTTTAAACAAACCAATAGATTTACTCGATTCAAAAGATGTTAAAATATAATTAAATTATGATCATAGTCAAATATGAATAGATCGTTTTACATTCATAAAAGATATTTAGTTTAAAGTAAATCATGCAATATAAAACTACAAAATAAGATTTCAGTTTTTTTTTTTTGAGTAAAGTCACTTACAACCTATAACTTCTACTTAAGGTAAATGGTAAACACACGTGAAAATATTCAGCTTTTGTTTGGTAATACCTTTATTAAAGTTGTTAAGGAACGTTTCTATGTAAAAGCATATTATTGCTGTAATAACTATACTATTGATAACACAATGGCAATAAATTGTTTACTCTTTCAATATGGGAAAAATAGGTATATTTTTTTGTAAATATTAGTAGTATTAGTTATTAAAAAGGAAAACAATTGGTCCCTAGGTTTCTTCAGGTCCTTCTCAGAACATAGGCTTCCATTTCCCCAAGCGATGGTAAATTGAAAAAGTTCAATTTTAGAATATAAAAATCAAATTTTTAACGAACCTTTATCATCATCAGCCTTTATCCGTCAGCATAGGACTTTCCTCAATGAAAACCAAGACCGGGCGTCTCTTCCTTATACTTCCTTGTTACTCGCTTTCTACTTGGACACGCCATTGCGCCTAAACTGTTCGACTTCCCGAACGCGGTCTCACTCCAGAACCTCATTGGCCCAGCGATCATCGGTTTTTTGACCACATGACCGGCCTTAGCTCTTCGAAGTGGCAGTAGCCACTTCGAAGAGCTAATCCTGTGCACTATGACGCTAACTGGTCATAGTTGTTTATTTAAACTAAAATGTCATTTATGATATACTCAGCTTCCGTGATTAGCGCCTCTTATTTTGCAAAGTGTTGGCATTTATTTAATTAAGACGTCATTTTTCACTTTCTAAACAATTTTTGCATGACCTATGATGACTATTTATAACACAAATAGAAATTGTAAATTACCCTTTATACAATTTTAACATATGATAATAAAACTGGTTACTTTCCTTATTTAATTTCATCTAGTATGTAATTTACCAAATAACCGAAAATATTACAACAATCATAATAAATGCTCCTAACGCTGGTAATCATATTTCATGTTTTTTTTCTATATGGGTTTTGTATTTATAATATGTTTATTATTCATCACAACATTTACCAACGTCTTTCTGTCAAATATCATTAAATTGTTGTTGATAAGGTTTATAACAATCTGAACGTTGCCTCTAAGCGCCATCGTTAGCCTGATTCTAATATTTTTGGACCTTAACACGAGATGGCGCTCAGCGTATAATATTATTTTTATTTTAGTTAAATCAGATTTAGGACAGTTAAAACATATTAATGTCCAATAAAAATGATGAAGTTCATTTATGATCACGTTGAGTCAATAAGTATCTATAATACCAAATAACAGCTAATACCTATCGTTTAAAAAAAAATAAACAAAGCGGAGCAACGAGGTAACAAATATAAAAAGGAACATACGCTCAGAATTAATTACCTTTTGTTTTGGGAAGTCGGTCAAACACAATAAATTATTAAATTTCATTTACAAGCATCATGAAACAAACTAAAATCTATTGTTAACCGACTCTAAAAAAGGAGGAGGTACTCAATTCGTCTGTATTTTTTTATGTTTGTTACCTCAGAACTTTCGCCTGGGTGAACTGATTTGGATGTTTTTTTTTATTTGAAAGCTGACGCATCTCATTTGTTCCCATAGCAATTTGGTCCAGTTCTGACAGTAGAATCCATGAAAAAAATTAATAAGTCTGAAATTTACGATAACTATGTACTCAACAAATAAACAATTGATAGCTTAATATCATGCCAATCGATTTGAAGTCGGTTAGTTTTTTGATAATTTTTTTAAATTTTATTATTTTTCAATCGATGCTATCGCCTCTAATAACAGAATACGAAAAAAAAAATAGTTTTTAGACATTGTAGTGCACACGACATTTGTGAATACAAAAGATAAACATCATTCAATTCTTCTAACAACTTATTTGAGAAGAATAAGAAAATCATGTGTAATATTTAAAAACAAAATCTCAGTAAACAAAAAAGGTGTGAAGGAAAGTTTATGTATTAAAGGTTATTATAACGTTAATTAATTTATGAATTTGTTTATCATGATCAGCTTGTGATAGTCCACTGCTGGACATAGGCCTCCCCTAATACGACCCCTATCCATTAGGGGGTTAATTTGTTTCAAATTACGAAATATTTATGCTTATATTGTTAGTAAATAATTTTGAAAGTTGACATAAGTAAGTGAAATTTTAACAAAAGAACTTTATAGTATACCATTTCAAATAGTATAATAATGTATAACATACTTTATGTGTATCTTTTACGGTTTTGGCAGCGCTTGTAATTTAATCACTCGAGGTTGTGATTTTTGGTGTAGTAATTTTTTTTTATTTGTCAAACATCTATTGTACTACTCATCACAAAATTATTTTAAAAATGGAACAAATAGGAAGCTAACACCTATGATTTAAAAAAAAGGAAGCAACGACGTAACATATATATAATAAAACTTACGCTCCGAGTATCTCCTCCTTCTGGGAAGTCGGTCAAAAAAATAGCCCACTGAGTTACTTTCGCCGGTTCTTCTCAGGTCAGAGGCATCCTATTCCGAACCAGTGAAGCATCAAATGACAATCAATAAACGAGTGTAATGCCAATATAGAATGATGACGATTGAACGGCAATTACCTAAACTAATATTTGTAATATAAATGTGATCTAGTAAAAATACTCAAACGGTTGTTCGCGAAGCGAAAAGATCAATAATTTTAATAATTTGTTAACATTTATCGCACTTATAGCACAGAAGCGGACTAAATGCCAAAGGTATCTTCTGCCAGCTAAACTTAATTTGGTGTAGAGATAACAAATGAGGAGATGCACACATGAAAAAAAACGAGACATATTGGCTTAAAGCAAATTTTTTTAAAGAGCAAAATAAAACATGTAAAACCTGCTGTAATTAACAAAAGCTTATCATAAAAATCTTTTAAAAGAGTTTTAATATGCGGTACTTAAAAATCCGAATTGTTAACGGAACATAAAATCTTTATGACTTATGATGGTATTTTTGGGCACTACTTAAAAATGTCAGTCGGCATTTTTTTATCGTCAATAACCATTAGCTAATATCTAATCTGAGAAATCTGCTGACAAGTCCGTTCGCATCAATTACTCGAGCGAAGAGCTAATAATATTTTTGATTTATATACAGAAGTAAAACTTAATTTACAGTCAATAAAGGGGCTTACATTATTTTACCCAATTATTATAGAAACAAAACAGATTATAGAGAATATAGAAGTTTACACTTCTTATTGATTGTGAAACACGCTACCACCGGTTGGAAAAGGACGCCGCGAACCTGAGAAGCACCAGCGAAAAAACTAAGTGGGCTTTTTAATGCCTTTTATTTAAATAATTAACAAACAATTTTAGGCATAACATATTATGTCGTATTAAAACAAAACCTGTAGCGAAAATTTAGAATATGATATTAGATGGTTAAGAGTAATCTCACATTTTGTTATCTTTATAAGCTTATTACTTGCACCCACCAAGCGTCGTTTATCGCCGAATCGCTACCTTGCAGGTCCCTTGATTGCCAGCTTCAATTCGGCGGAACATTTTAATTTTTAATGAGGCGGAATCTGCTTGCAAAGGTTTTCATTATGTACCACCCAAAAATATTAGGGTGTTTTCCAGTTTTTATTGGTATGTATATTTTTGAACGGTTTTAGGAGGGTTAATTAGATTGCATAGTATTTATATATTACGATAATCAAATTATTTGGCAGTTCTAACATTGCCAAATTGTACTTTTTATGTCGTTAGTGTCGTATGTATTAAGTTGTCATATTTACTTTTGGAATAAAATGTATGTAAAAAATATGTATGTATCAAAATTTTGAAAAGATAAAGACAAACGTAACATATGAATGCAAAAAAGTAACTTTAGTTCATAGGACTTATCATTTAAATGTAAGCCATTATATGGAGAGGGCCGGGAATAAAAATAAATGTGTTGAGAGTGTATAATCAAACGTTTTTCAGGAAAATAGCTTCTATTTGAAAAAATAATTATCAAAATCGAAGCTCTAAAAGCAAAGAAACGAGGTGACATAAAGAAATATTTCTCCTTCGTTATTATTTAAGTCAATAATTACATTTTTCAAATTTTATGCTTGCCTTAATAACGATAAATCCTGTTCTCCGAGGGTAACTTTTGTACTATTTTCGAAGTGTTTTTAAAGTGTGTTATATTTGATATGTATTTATTAATACCCGAATAAAGAATCCATGTATTCTGATATCGTAGAATAATGCTTTGATTCTTGACCGACTTTCCAGAACAATAATAAATCTAAAATGTTACGATGTTTGTTGACCATACATTTGTCAGATTATAGAAGAGAAGATTGAACACCTTGTTAACCTCTATGCTATCGTTTTTAAAATTAACACCAAACTATGCATGAAAAACTAAAAATGTATGTATTGCATGACTGTTTAAAACATCATAGAAATTAGACATTAGCAGCTGTACTATCATAAAGCCAATAAATATTTATTAATTTATTTGAGTGAGTTATTAATTAGAACGAGTTCTTATACAAACCATTCGGTCTGCTTATCACATTTTACTTTTTCAAATAAACAGAGGATATTATACTCATTTGGTCAAATATTTTTCTGACGTTATTCCTAACTAAGTGCGTTTGAGGTTTCTATTATTTTGACATTTGAAAAGATCCTTTTTTCAGCGTCAATGTTTGTAAAATATTCAGATGAACATATCATATTTACTTGGATAATATTTTATCCAAAAAGTACAGTATTTTTAGAAAATATAAATAGCAGAGAAATTGATTGATTGGTTGTTGAGATGGTGTTAATCGTAAGTATACAATTTAACATATATGCTTTGTATGTATTTTTCCAACTCAGCTACCACTTCTATCAGCATTGGACTGGTATGTTTTTTTGCGATATAAGCTGTTTTAATCCTAATGTCACATTGCATATGATTTTTATTTTATAAATATAATATAATATGTAAAACTAGTGCAATATAACAGTTCATAAAGTTAAAAAGATCTTTTATTCGTTTCTTTTAGGACTTATTGTCTCAAAAAATTGATATACCTCTTCAAATCGTAAAATGCCTCAATTTTTTTATGTATTCAAATGTACCTGCTGTTTAATATCTGCTTACGCCTCTACCTTGTATTTTTATGACACATATTATTAAATTCTAAAACGCAGTGGTTTGGTAAAAAGGCGGTGTGCGGCGTAAAATAGTAGGACGGAGGTTATATGAAATTACTCCTTGAATTTCACACATGGAGAATAAAACGGGCTTTTATGTTATAGTATCTACTGTATCGCACATTTCATTGCCCGTTGTATCTGTAATGTGGAGACTCTCTGTATTAAGCTGTAGTGTTATTGAAATATTAAAAATAAGGTATGTAGTTGTCTAGTAAATTAATGTATGAACTGTCTGATAGAAAAAAAGAATGTTAGATTTTATTTTAATTAAATTAACATAAGATATTTATTATATTGCAGTGATAGAGCTTGTCTGGTTTACCCGTGGGGAAGCTAAGACGAATCTGATGATGTCTTGACCACGAACAATTCTTGAAACCCCCTGTGATGCGCTAAGAACAGTGAAGAGGAAAGTTTGTAGGTCGGAGATGTGCTATCCTCCGAGTCCTTCAACCAAGCAGTCACAGTAGAGTCACGAGGGAATACGGAAGGACGGTATTTCATAAATATACGTCGCGCGTGGAGGAGCCTTTGAGAAAATAGAATGCTCACTGATAATTAATATTAAGACTGTATTTTATTTTAATTAGAAAAAAAATATTTTGTATCTAAGAAACTATTAAAGAGTTAGCATAACGCAAAAGTTTTAAAAGCGGGGTAACAAGGTAACATTTAAAAAAAAACATACGCTCTGAATAAAGTGCAGTAAGGAATAATGACTAAAATAATGATAACGTCTCACTTAAATACTAATGTCATAACCAAGAATATATAACAAATATGTAAAATTTCTTAAAGATTGCTCTAATTTAATTTCAATATGATTTTTTTATTTACTAGATTATTGCGCATATTAAATCCAATATTTTTTACGGATTTATAACGTTATTTCTTAATAACGAATGATGATATAATCTAATAATCTTTATAATAATAATATTCAGAATAAATAATCCCCACGTTCCGGACTCTTATCAGCAACCATGATGACGGACTAAAATGGAATTTGTCTGTATCTTAATGTGTTTGGAATAACTATCATGAATATTTTATATAAAATTTGACTTTATTTTGAACATTGAATTGGCAAAAAATACTTACGTTGTCTTGTTTGCTTTTATATCACTTGGTTTAGTTTTTGAAATTATTGATTCCCACGACACACACGACAGACATACATCCAATAATGTCCCTATGTCAGCACCTTTCATTTTTCAAACATGATAGATGCCGACAAAGGGCATCTTGCAAAGTAAACCGCACAGCAAGAGGCCGAACACTGACAGTTTAATTTAACCACTAAACGGATCCGCCCTCAGCTGTTTTCATGTTATATTTTAGTGCTTTAAGCTTTAACAAACTACTGCCACGGTTATTACGCCGACTAGATATTGTCACATGAGTAAACGTCTGATAAAATGTGAACTCACCATGTTTAATACTCACCAATCTAAATACATAATGGCCTGGTTTGTTTTGCAAAGCTATTTTTAAATATTTATGTGTTATAAATAACTTAAAACAAATAATTCTTTATCATATTACATTAGATAAACCAAAAATACTAGTCGAAGAATATCGTTTTATACCAAGGATGATAAGGAAAGCCATAGAAATTTAAAATATTCCTAATTTAAAATAAGAGAATGGTTGGTCTTTGTCACTACCGTGATTCAATAACTTTAAAATTGAACCCAGATATTTAAAATTACAAATCTAGACAAAATAAGTACTTTTGTAGAACCAATGTTCAAACTTAAGAAAATGGAAAGATATGTCAATTTTAAATAAAACTCTGACGGATATTCCAAAGACATTGAGATACAGACATATACCAACTTAGTCTGCCCGTGATCATGGATGCTGGAAAGAGTCCGAAACGTCAGGAATACATAAAATTATATATAACTAACTCAAAAAATCCGTAAACTATTGGATTTGATACGTATAAAAATCGCATAAATAAGAAAAAATATTATAAATGCTTTTAAAATTTTCCGTATTTTAGTTCTTTGCGATATTCCTTTGTAAAATTATTGATGTTAAGTTAAGTGGTATATTTTATAAAGTTAGTTAAAATATTATGAGATTTATATAAAGAATTGATTTCATTCATAAGTTTGTAGCCACACCCTATGGTACCTTCTAAAAAGATGGCTTTCCTAAATCAATACCACAGAAAATGATGAGAATGAACTAAGAGGATTAGACGGTATAAAAGTGAATTAAATATACCTAAATTTACTTTTATTGTCAACTTTGAAAGAAGCCTCTTACAACACATTTTAATAATAAATTCCCCATTCCATTTTTTACATTTTCAACTCTTAAATCGTTGCCATATTTAAAAAAATAAATCACATCTATATTTTACTCATTGGGGCAGCTATATTTTAGAAATTGGAATTGAATAATGTCGCGATTCGTTGCCTTTTCATTGTGCGTGTAATTGAATAATTCGCAATTGGAATAATAATGAGAGTGCGTGCATCGAAAAACTCAATGTTTCGACAGTTTCGAAAAATCAACAAATCAATTATTGATTTTGCAAGACTGTATTATTTATACGCTGTATCACGCGGTCGGTTGTTGACTGATTGCATGTTGTTTGTTTAAAGTCAATACTAATAATAAGGCTTTAAAATGTTCTCTGTTTAAAAATTAAAATTAAATTAATTGTGACTGTATCAACAAATCAACACATCAAAACTGACAACACAGGATAAGACAAAAAATGCATCCAGATAGTAAACAAAAATTGCCTAAGTGTACTTAGCATGAAGCAACTTTATGTGAGCTGCCAATAGGTTTTTTCTAATTATATAATGTCACTTTTGAAATATTAATAATATACGCTAGGTAATCTGTATGAAATATTTATTGATCTATATATTACATACGGATTATCTGGTCAAATTGGCTGACTGCGCCTAGTTTCTCCTGAACGAATTTCACCTCCGTTAACAGATGCACTAACTCGCGCACAGCATTATTCAAAGTGTGGGGCATCTATATGCGCTGATTATCAATTAGTTTAAGCTTTTGAATGTTGGCTATAAATCAAATTTTATACCAAGAATAATCTGGACGTGTTTAATTATATTCAGTGATGACTTAGTCAGATTTTACTCTTTGAAAATGTTCTATTTATTAATTATCTTCAGACAGCTTACTGAGATAAAAATAATATATGACTTTCTGTAAATAGCTGAAAGGCACTATTTACAATAAAACAAATAAACTCTTTTTAATATGGTTAGATTTGATTCTTATTCTTTCTATATGTATATATTATATTTTTGATATTACTTGATCTTGATTATTTATAGTGATCTTGTTCTTTGTACCCTTTTAATGATAACAATGTACGTTGGAAAGGCCTTGTTAGTTAATTCAATTTTATCAGCTTTTCTTTTACCGTGTTTTATTTTTAGATTTTTAAACCGCAGCCTCGTACTGGCCATCGCAGTGTCGGACGACCCCCACCAGATGGAGTGACGACCTGTGCAAATGTGCAGGAGATCGGTGGATGCAGGTGGCACAGGATGGTACCTCCTGGCGACTTATGGGGAGCCTATGCTCAACAGTGGGCTTTGACAGGCTGAAACGACGACGACGACGAGTTCTTGCGTATGTATGTAGGCTGTTGCTGAATTTCCTTTTACTCAAATAGTTTTGTGAAAAACTTTAAGTACTTTTGGTACTAGAAACATAATTATTACCTTTACGATAGTACTATACTTAATTATTTCTTTTATTTACGCGACAATTAATCCATATTTTAATAGAGAGGATGGTTGGTCCTCGCCACCTTCCTGGGATCCAATAATTTCAAAAATTAAAACCAAAGATATAAAAACTACAAATCCAAAGGTCAACATAAATACTTTTTGTCAAACTAATGTTAGAAAGTAAGAAAATGAAAGTCAATTTTAAATAAAAACTCTGACGGTTATTTCAAAACATTGAGATACAGACATATACCAACTTAGTCTGCCCGTGATCATGGGTGTTGGAAAGAATCCGAAACGTCGGGTATAAATATACATAACTAACGAAAATCCGCAAATGATGGGATTTGAGAAGTATAAGAACTTATTATCATAAAGTACGATATATAATAAAGTAATTAGTTTTTATTAAATAGAAGTGTAAAGGTAAACGTTTGTTCCGTACCGGGAAAATCTTATTCAACATAAAAGCAGGAAGACAGTGTGCAGGGAACCTTGTCAGAAAAATAATATAATATGAAGGAAAGATATTTAAAATTTTAAATAAAAGTCCCCAAGAAAGAGAAAAGGCATTATATTATATTGTTTTTAAAATTTTGAATATATATATATAAACTTATTAGGTAAATAAAAACAATTTTCGTTGTTTTAAATTGAACATCTACGCAATTATGATCAACTTGACGTACATATACATCAGCCAACAAGATCATGGCTTCAATTATAACGACATTGTTAGAATCACATAATGAAACTATGCATGTATATGTATACAGTGCAATTATATTGGTTTTTATTAGGAGTGAATTGGTTTTAATATGTATTTTTGTATTATATATTAATACAAAACGATTTATATTCTAGAATTTTCAATAGATATACGTTAAATATACGAGGTGACTTGTTATCCACCCATTCGTTTTTGTGACCGCCATTTGCTTTTTAGTAACAGCCATAACCAAGTTAGCATGAGATCGGCTTCTTATCTGACTTACATTTAGCTAAAATTGCGTGATTATAGAAAGCAATTGCATTTCATCATTTCATGATAAAATGTGTAGGCGCTGACGTATTATATAGGGCTTTATTTTTATTGTACATATTTAAATAATTTATATCGAGGCTCAGTTTCTTTTGATGGTTTGCACTTTAGATGTGGAATTGGATGCTCAACTACTTTTCTAAGTTGTTTCCTAGTGGGTTTAGCCAATGCAAGCCGATAACCCAATTTCCTTGAAATATAGATAATCGTGCGTCGCATAGGCATGTAAAACATCGGTCCTGTGCCTGGTTATATCGGTATTCCGTCTCATCATATGAGATTAAATGAAAACGGATTGCGCTTGTGTTTCATCATGCACTTGCGCTTTTAAATATCTCCTGCGTAGTTGTCTCAACTCAACAACAACTCTTATATAGATCGACCGCCCTTGTTGAAATCGGCTCGAAGAACATTAGTAGTAAATTACAGAAACGGTAGCGCCTTATAGGAAGCTGTCTCGCGGTCGCTATATTTCAGACCCGTCTTTTATACACGATCGCAGAGAGACGAGACGCCAACATGTAGACTCCTTTCTCTGAATACCCGCATTATTATTCTATCTTTGTAATATCAAGTTGGCTAATAATTACACAGGTGATTCACCTTAACTTTTGGCATGTTTGTATCCTAGACGCTGTCGTCATATACTGAGTAATAAGGATTTTTAATTGCTCGTAAATTTGTGTTAGTTGCAGGTAAGGTTTATGAGGCTAACTCAGGATGAGGTCATATAATATTTATTTGAAGAATACATTTTAGAGCGATCTTAACTATTATCCGGTAGATTCTCCTCCTAAATAAACAAAAACCTGGTTAAATAAATTAATTTATACCAAACCGTGAGCAAAATAAAAAAAAAACTTAATAAATAAAGTTTTGTACAATAATATACTCGTTGTGTTTATATACATTGCTACTTAAATGCTTTAGAGTTTATGTTATCTATATACCGAGTTTTCGCAGAAACATTCTGTACTCGGCGAAGAAGTTTTTCATTTTCTATCCAAAGGGCAAATGCAGTTTATTTTCTTAATGCACTTTAAACGTCAGCTTGGTTCAGGAGTAATCTGCAAGTCGTTTTTAAAAGTTTTTTATATCGTATCCCACAGCGGCATGCCATTTTTTTTTCTATGTATTAAACAGGTGGTTTTAATAATGTTGCTAATATTAAATATGCGAACTTTTTTCTTTGTTATCGTTTTAAATTAAAATCATTAGATGATGGGTTTAATAAAATTTTTGAATGAAGAGTAATATATCAGATTCTAAACATAATAAAAGTGTTTAGAAAAATGTGAAAAAATCTGTCACCAGGAAGCTGTACGGCACAAACTCCAAAAACTTTAAATAAGTATATAATGTATCAAATCTACTAATTTAATATATTTAAGTAACCTGAAAAATCCGTAAATTAGTGGATTAAATGATATAATAATCGCGTAAATAAAAGAAATATTTATAAGTATATAATTATTGATTTAATTATTTTCATTAATTAATTTTACCGCGCAGATAAAACCAGTGGCGAAGCTGTTATTATATATTTGTTAAAATTTTATAAGGTACAAAGGTTTATATTAAATGGTCGGAAAATTAGCACTAGTCGGTTCCTTAGGAAAGATTTCAATTTTAGCTCGAAAATACATTTAAACACTTGTTTAGAAGTTGCTGGTTTGACAAGAGCACGTTACGGGCACGTTGTTTTTGCGTTTAAAAAATATTGCGTATATTAATTAAGGTTTTCGCAACAAAGCGGCTCGTCTGGCCTGCTTCCTTTATTAGAAACACTAAAAAGGCACGTTCGCATCATAATCACAATATCGTACAGGTTTAATGTCAATGTTCTTCCCATTTTGGGATAAAGTGATGCTTTAACTGTGCTCAAGCGAAATGAACTCCGCATTTTTATTTTACCGCTCTTGTTATGTAGTTTTCGAGGACGTGTTTGTGTACTGTAGAAAAAATGTACAGAAAAATAAATTTATTGTATGAAACTCTTAAACTTGTTTCTTTTTTTTAAATTTTAACGCGATAAAATCCGTAAAGTAATTTTATTTAATAATGTATAATATTCGCGCAAGCAATAGAAATAATTATTTGTTTCTTTTAATATTTATAGTTTATAAGTAAAGGGACTTTTATCTATTTAGGCATGTCAAACTACGTATCCAGCCTTCAGTAGTCTATTGACTATTTAATCGTTCCTAAATAACATAGGATTATAACTTACCTTATTATGGATTTATAAGTTTATATATTGCTATTTTGTTCATCATCAGAGTAATATTTTTAGATTATAGAGATGATTTTGCTCGTTCAGTTATTAACATTTGAATTGATTTAATTCTTTGGATTTGTACTTTTTAAACTACAATTTTCTTAAAACAAACTGAATTAATCGTATTTTCCTTTCACTATTTGTGTGGAATTAAGTAAGCTAAACTATAATAAATAGTCTTTAATACTCAATGTTACCATTGAAGTAGGGTATATTCAACTTTATAAATAAAACTAGAAAGATATCAGGGCACTTGCTTTATTTCTTTTAGATTAAGAATACAGTCCTAATATATTGTCAATATAAAAGTATATTCATAATATTTTGCTAACAGAACCCCGTCCTACAGACAAAAACATGTCCGTATATCCTTATAAATTATTAAAAGATATTAAAACTACTTAGTTTTTACCCAAATTAAATCACATAGAACGGTTTTTACCTATTATACAAGTATATGTACAAGGGTACATGTTTAATCTTTTTTCAATATAGAAATATTACGCTTTCTTATTGATCGTTAATTGAACATTGAACAAAAAAAAAGGTGGAATGTTTCCTTTTTACGGAGGGCCGTATGGGCTGGTAGCACCACGGTGCCTATTTCTACCGCAAGTAGCAGTGTGAAATCAGTGCTATGTTACGGTTCACTTACTACACCAAGACGATAATTGTTTGTAACTGGGATGTTGCAGATATTGGCATCCACATCCGTAGATGCGGATTATCCGTATCAAACCGGACATCTGCATCCGCATCCGCATCTGCATAAATTCATCTCATCTCATCTCATCAACCTGTAATAGTCCACTACTGGACATAGGCCTCCTCTATACACCCCTATCCATCAGGGGTTTTGGACCGTATCCCACCACGCGGTCCAATGCGGGTTGGTGGGTGGACCGACTTTTACATGCCCATCCGACGCATGGATCATCTTACTTTTCAGACAATTGGGTGATCGGCCCAAATCGCCCTAACCAACTAGGAACAACAACGAAAATTTGTTGAGTCCCGCAGGATATGAACCCAAGACCTCCGGTTTCGAAAGCACACTATTTCTAATACCACTAGGCGGAGGCAGTTAATTAATACGGAATTTTGCGGATACGGATTCGTGACAGAAAACATGTGATAACATATTAAGAAAGTAGGCGTGTTTTCATTATTTGCCATTTTCTTCCGTTAACTGGTTAAGGCCCCATTTAACAAAACTGTATCCTCATTTTAATTCATTCGAGCACCTAGCTAATTTATAAATACTAGTAATTATTTAAGGACATCATTTTTTACTTTATGTAAATAACATGCAAAAAGTAAGAAATTGATAGAAAAGTATTTTTATTGAAGTACAACTTGGATCTCAGGACTTTGTATAAAGATTGTAATTAAATTATAAACATGTTTTGATATAAAACGACTATTAAATGAAAATGAAAGTTGTAGCGAGTCCTCATTACGAGTCGCAGCATGTCTCAGGTAGTTATTGAAATTAATGACAAAAAGTTTCAGAACCTACCAGAAAAGTGATTTGAAGCTTAGGAAATTAAACTTCGAGTATTAAATTTTCACCTCATTTGATTTAACCATTCAATATCGTACGCAGATACACAAAACGTTGTTAACATAAACGTACATGAAGATTCAAGTGAATTAAAAGATACTTTGTATTGCATATAATTCCCATCGATGAACAATAAAATGCATTGAACATAACACTCTCAATTACCTAAACAGCAAAGAAATACTATTGAAACCTATTAAAAATCTAGTATCCTAGTTAAAGTTCGTCATTCTACTTTTTTAACTAAGAGATTTGTACCAGAAAACTATCAATCTGTTAATGCTAAACTGTTTATCAGTCACAGTGCGAAATATCGGAGTCCACTAATGTAGCAGAAATCAACTCATAACTTATAGAGAAAAAGCAGGAGTCGCCCATCAATAACCCAATAAGGTTATTCGAGTAAGTTTTCATAGCAAAGTGCTTTCACTCACCTCATAATTCTATACCAATATTATAAAAAGGAATAATCTGTTAGAAATAGGCTCTGAAAATACTGAATCGACCTCAAATATTCTTTCACTACTAGAAAGCTAAAAGAAAATCCATTCAAAAATTCAAAAATAACGCATGCAGAGCCGTGAATTGGCTAGTGTTAAACAAATTTATGATAAATAAATATTAAAGGTATACTATATTAGTGATGATTACTTTTAAACATTTTTTCGTCATAGTTTTTGAATTAAATGTTTGGACCTTATTTAATCCCAATATGAAAATATCTCTTTAAATCATGATTTAAATTATAATTGAGGATGTCCTCACCTTAAATTTAAAGTATGTCAATACCAAATATCATTAACGAATACTTTACCTTGAAAGGATTACGTATTTTTAATGTAATTAATTGAATGTACTGTTTTTTTTTTAAGTGAAACTTCATTATCGGAGTTGGAAAAAAGTTTAGTGTAAAATTTTTTCGTTACGCGCCATCTTTTTTTTTTTCGTTACACGCCATCTTTTTTTGATTCTAGGGATATGGATTGTTTGTATTTAGCTTAGTTAACATTTCAGTAACAAATTATTTTTATTTTAGGCATTTTTGGAGCGCGTTATTAACATATTTATACAAATTTTAAAAGCGTTTTGCGACAGCGCCACCTAGTGTATGCATTAATCATATATTTAAATTCTATTGCTTTGAAACTTACATTTTTGAAATCCAGGTCGATCAAATCGACTTCCATAAGAACACCAACACGTAGGCGTGATCATGTTATTTATTTTTCAAGCTTTCAAGTTATTAAGGCTTAACCTTTGTCATATATAAAAATACATACATATATATTATATTTTTTTTTTTACATAAGTAAAAAAAAAAGTTTCACTTCTTACGAGTGTACGCTAGTACACGCACACATTTTTTATCAAGAGTAAAGGTATTTTTATTTTAATCGATTTCGATGGTAATATTGTATTAATCACAACAAGGGGAGAAGCGCAAACACAATCATAAATTTAATACGCAAATTGCACATTCTATTTTAGCCCTGTTTCCTTATAGGAGGAGGTCAACAATTTATACATATATTTTATATACGCGTATGTACGAATGTTGTGGATCATCTGATTTTTGGAAGTTATTTTCAGTGTAAGAGGTGGCGTTTATCTTTATTATTATTACTTGTTATTTGATTATGATTATGGTATTAAACAAATTTAATAAAAAATGTATCTAAACATAGTAATCAAAGCAAAGTTTAACAGATATTAATGTTTCTATAAACTATAATTATAATTAAAACCATACAGATATGAGAGGTTTGAAATGTGGTGGCAGAAATCGGAGCAGTAAGGTGACCAAAGAGCAGATTGTTAACTGCTCATACTGCACAAAAAAGTTATATTTTTCTGTTGAAATGTCACTTGTATTTTATATATCTTGATCTTGTTTTGAGTTCTTACCATTTTGTTAGATTAGATTATAGTACTATTCTAACGAAATATACAATTTGATTAAAAAAGAAATTGCCGTACATTTCCACAATTAATTCGAGTTTTTTTTTTCCAAAATATTTATGTTTTTTTTTTTTTTATTAATTTATTTTTAATTATTTTAAAAGTCCCTTTTTATAATCATAGTAATCATATAAAACGAGTTAAACGCAAACGAGGACTCTCAGTTAAAAATGGGTTCTGAAACTAAACTCCGTCGAAATTATCGTAGCATAAATGATTTATTTCAAAGCTGTTTGATGTTATTTACTAGCTGTTATTTACTAAACACTGTTGTTATTGAACTGCAAAATAATTGAAACTAAAACTTTTTAATGAACTTAACCTGCATTGCCCGATAATCAGCAATATATATATGCGTATGGGAGGCCCATGTCCAGCAGTGGTCTATCACAGGCTGATGATGATAATGACTCCCTTAGTAAAATGAAATAAATTTTGTTTACGTCACCGTAATCGCATTTCGATAATAGTAATATAGTTACTGTTATAACAGAATTTCGAGGAAATAAATACTCAAAAAGTAAACTGTTATAAAAGTTTTTTGTATCTTCTACTTTTCGCTTCTATGAACGATTTTACAAGCGATAGGAGTAGTGACAAGTACTCTATATTCTTGTTACCCAGTTGCTGAATATAAAAAAGTAATTCCTCGATTACTGTAAAGAATGATGCTATGCAAAGGTTGCATATTCAAAATCTTAAGAAGCTTTTGTCACAAAAAAGTAATTATTAAAATTTAGTACCCATAACAAATACATAATTTTTTCCAAGACTTTTGGTCGGATTTGAGTTAACGAAGCGTTTAAAATTTGTGGTATCGTTATATCATATTTCATTACATTTACAATTATTGTTTGTAACTTCATATCATCTCAAGCCTTTTGGCCTTCGAAACTCTTGAAGCATTAAAAATAACCTAATGTAGAAAAAGTTCAGTATTCAAAAAAATTATGTGCGTTTTGGTTTGATTCTTTGAATCGCTCGTTGCTGACATAAAATTAAACCTAGTAAAGTTTATTGATTTGGGTGATTACTTGTATTACATTATTGAGATTACGTTAAACTTTCTACAAGATATACGGATATAAATAGAATTAAACATAGCTTCGCTAACTAAACACCATTGCGATTATTCTAGCGAGCATCGAATATTCCAAAGCTATTTTATGTACTCTCAAAGTCGCGCAACAATGTTTTGATTAAAATTTTATTTTAATCCTGTCAGTTATTCAAAATTGCTTTTGAAGGAAGTAAAGGCGTACGATTTCAGAGATTCGAAATAGCTAGTTCAATTTGTTTCGGTATTATATCCGCAAATAAGAAAATTCGTATACATATTAAATTTTAGACAAAATGAATATCTTTTGTGTCACAAACACGTACTTTTTCCTACATTTATATGCTAATAACTTCTTTTCTATTACGTCTTTTCAATCTAAATATGCTATTAGGAGTGTCTTATAGGCGTGATATAAAGAAAAGATATGTTTAAGGAAATCTGATTTTAATTGACTGCTTATACCTGGCGCAAAGCCTTTTATCAATGAAAGCTATATTAAGCAATATAGTCATGAAAAACAAGTCACATTATTGAGTGGACTCATTTAACACGTAAAACACCATCTCGTATGATCGATTGACACTTTTTTTGATTATTTAATAAAAAATGTATTTAAGACTTTCTCCTGGAAAGAAGTAAGCGGAACGTAGAATTCAGTTACTTGTCATCTGCTAAAAGCTAGGAAAATACCTAAAGTCAAATAATTTACAGCCTGTATAATAATATGAATACGATAAAGTATATTTTTATCTATAGCTAGTATGCATAATGTCAATGTAAGATCACATACGAATGAATTTTGATGCTCCTATCAACGAAGCAAAATCCTTGTAAACGTACTTTAAAAAGCTATGTTAATCGAGCTTCGTGAAAAAAAATGGAACATAAAAAGTCTTTAAATAATTAAAGCAGAGTTGAGTGACGACATTTGCTATTGAGCAAATGAACAGAGATGTTCTTTCGCTTTGTAGAATTTTTATCCAGGAGGGGAAGGGATTTGACTGTAACGTATTATAAAACATTGTCCTTACTAAATTAACTACTAACTGAGATTGATTTTAAAACAGGTGAATGTAAAACTGTCATACGAACTTTGATATAACTTTATCTTTCAGAGTGATTACTTTTGTGTCATTAAATATACTTTCGATAAAAATTTTAAGCATCTGCAGATGAAGCAGTAAATTAAAATAAACATTAATCTTCGCAAGGTATACTTGAATACTAATTTTAACATACAGCAAGGATCTTATAAAGTAGTGGTAGTTATCTACAATAGAAAGATTTTTCCGCATATAAGTTTAATTTATTTTAAAAGGATTATTTTTGCATTGAAACATGCAATCTTTGTAGCTGTGAATTTTTATCCGAAATTGCCTGACCGAAATCAAAATTCAACAAGTTGGGGATTCACAGGTTTTCTCACAAAGGTTCAAACTTGTTAAACTTTTTCAGCTTTTGGCCAAATTTGCAGGTGACATAATAAATTACATTTTAATCTTAAGTTTTTATAATTTCAACGCGTCCTTTGTAAAGGTTTACCTACCCAAAAAAAAAGTTCCGCTTAAGGTTTTTATTTTACCCAAGGAAATTGGTGCATTCCGTTAAAGAAAATTGCTGTTGGCCCAAACAAACCGGTAATGTTGCCAAAAATAAAGGCACCGTTGGGCCGAACCATCCCACCGCCCCTTTCAAGGCTTCAAAACAATACAGTGGCGTAACCAGTGCATAAATAGATATATTTTTTAAAACCATTTAAAGTTTTTTTTTTTTTTAAAACTGTTAAATATAAAAATGCCCAAATCAAATCATTAAGGTTTTTTATGTATCCTATAAGTTTGGTCCAACAATTAAATTATTATTTAAATTAAACAAGAACGGAAGTTAAAAATAAATGAAAAAAATGCTCAATGAGATAAACAATACGTTTATGTAACGGGCATACGCCAAATACATCACTTTAATATTGTTTTTTTACTTCGTAAAAAGCATTTATTCAAATCAATTTAGGGGCTAAAATGAATTGGCTAAAAGGGCCTTTAATTATTATTTTTTTTAATTAAGCCAAGTTTTGTGGATAATTATTGGCAAGAAACCAGAAAAACTTTAATGTTATTTATTTAAAAATTTTTATTTATTTTCTTCCCCTTTTATGGGTTTGTTGCCAATTTGGGGACAAAGTTTGTTAATAATTAATAATTTATTTTTAATTTGCTCTTCCTCGTTTTTTTATATATTATTTAAGAAAAAAGTAAGTTAAAATAACGATTATCTTTTAAAAAAGGGTAATTTTATAAAAATATAATTACCATCATCCCTTTATATCATATGGTGGTTAAATATCCATTATTTTCGGACCTATCCCCGTTAATGCTTGGTGGGTGGCCGATTTTCCCCACCATGGTCCCCTTACTTTTCCATTGGGGACACCCAATTTGTCCACCCCCAATGAAATTTTTGATCCGCTGGATCAACCCAACCTCCGACAAAGGGTGTCCCTTGGCTGGGGCAAAAAAAAAAAATTTTTTTATTTCCGTAAATTTTCACACCCTTTTAATAAATTTAATTGTTCAAGTTTTTTTTTTGTCTTTGGTGGAAAAATTTTTAACCATTGCATTATTTTAAAATATGATTTTGTTTAGGAACTAGTACAAAACTAAAAATTTCTCATCAAATGGTTACTTAACATAAATATGTACGATCGTGGGGTGATATTTTTTCTTAAAACACAGTGCAAATCAGACTGATAAACCTCATTAATGCACAGCCAAGGGTAATCAATACCTGCGTACCTTACCTTAACATTAAACTCTGAAGTTGATAACGATAACGTCGTCTAACTTATTTTAGGATGTCTCACAGTAAGGATATTTATGTTCTATTTTTTTAAATAAATTTTGGGTTCAAAAAAATATTTCATATTTATTTTCACAAGATCTAGAACAAAATTTTCTTCATCACTTCATCCGCATCCTATAAATTTAAAACTTTTTCTAAATATTAAATTAAAATGAACATTTTGTTCTTTGTTTCAGTAATTTAATTTTATTTTCTGAATGCAGCAATAAAGAAACAATAAAATATCTCATTTCTTCTACAAAGGGGTCTACATTTGATTAATTACTTTATATAATAGCGCTTTTTTTCTGTGGATTTTCTGTTTGGCTGACCTCATTCTTCTGTTATGGTTGCTCTAGTTTTGTGAAGTGTAAAGGTTGATGTTAATTTTGAATTAGTTCACAGTCAGTTTTTAAATAATCAGTTCCAAGTTGGTTTTTCTTTTGAGAGTTTAACTATTGTTTTATTGTAAAGGTATAACGTTAAGAGGTTATTATCTTCATCAAAAGACATCCTCCTTTCAGTAAATATTGCCCGTGGTGTTTTTAAATAAAAATAAAAGAGATTGAAATAAGTTGAACATTTCTCTGTGTGATTTTTGTTCTTTTAGTAAATCTTTTGAACAATCTTTTGATGTATTTTTTTAGCGCCAGGGTTGTTATGAGTTGTTTCAAATTTAAATTAAATTTTGAAATATTTTTATCGCGTCTCAAAGGATCCGGTATAAACATATTTATACTAAATCATAAAAATAACAATAATTATGCTTTTCACTGGCAAACTAAAGTATAAACCGTGGGGTCCCTTGTTACCGGTGGTGGGTCCCTGTTTGGAGACCCTTGGGTGGCCACCGCGGTGCCTATTTTCCCGAAGATGGTTGCACTGCTGTTTTCGGTTTTGAAAGGGACCTGCCTTTGGGTAAACGAGACTTAACTTATGTCTCCGGTAGGCAGCGCGTTGGCGATACCCGGTTTGCCAAATGCCACGGGCGTCTTGACCCTTTCCATCGGTGGCCCGATTGTCGTCTGCCGGGAAAAAAATTGGGGAAAATAACTCATATATTATATCCCTCTAATTAAAAGAAAACCTATTCATTTTTATGTATTTTTATCTTTATTATTTTAATCAGGTTTTTAAAGAATAAAAAAAACTTTAATTGACAACTATCAGCTATTCTATTAAAACTACTTAACTTAAAAAAAAATCACATACCTAATTTTTACTTTTATTGTTTTTAAATTAAACTTTCTTTTAATTTAAATTTTTGTAACCAAAAATTTAAAAGGAAAAATTCAATCAGTTTATTTAAAACATAAATTTTTGAAAAACCTTTTAAAATTTTAATTTTTCCGGGGCTTTGCAACGGTATTCGGGTAAAATAATTAAACATTTAAATCTCTTGCCTCGGTTAAGTGTTATTTATCTCAATTGCGGTTTGTTTGTCGATGGCAAAAATTTTTGTTATAAGCAAAAGTTTTTCTTCTTCTAATCAGTGATGAAAAAGTTCAAAATACTTATAAGATTAAGCCATTTCCTTGCGTTGTCCTTCTTCGTTAATGTTAATTTTGTGGGACAAAAATATAATTTACTTTCTTTTAATAATATAATTTCAGGTAGTTCTATGTTTAACTATATGGATATTATTGTTTTCCTCTAAATTTTTTTTAATTTTAAAAGTTAAATTAATATTAAGTTCTTTCCTGTCTGAACATACCGAACTTTCATGTCATGTTTTTTTTTTTTTTTTTTTTCCTGATAGGAAAGATCTAGGGGCCTGCATCGAACATAATTATATTTTTTTGCATTTCCTTCAGGTTTGAAAATTTGAAGGGCTTTTTCTCGCCATATAAATAAATACCTTTCCCCTTCGTTACTAATCCTTTTTCTTTTCAAATTTACTTTGTTGGCACAACAAATCCACCCTTATCTTTACTCAATGCAATGGATGTATTACATGTTTTGCTCACTTTGGAATCTCTATATCAGTCTTACTTGTTTTTATAGATTTTTGTTATTTTTTTAAACATTAAATCTAAACTTTTTACAAATATTTAATGTTTTTAAAATAATCCTCAAATTTCAAATCACTTTTAGTTCTATCAAGGTGGTGCATAGATGTTCAATTTATTACTATTTTAAACAATTTAAAGTTTACGGATTAAAAAAAGATTTTTGTTTAATTTAAAAATAAATAAATTGAATGATAATAACTATCCGATCCGATATAACTTTTTTTGGATAAACCGTTGTATGTTTTAATATTAAAAAAATTTTCAATTTTTTTAAAAATAAAAAAAGGTGCACTGGTAAATAAACAAGCGTTGGGCTTGCAATCCAGGGGCTCTTTTCATTCTTAATGGACAAAAGGGCGATGAAAATTTGATTGGTTTGATGTTGGTGGCCCCTCTTGGGAAAAAAAGGCAATTCTCGCCTGTTCCATTTTAACATCCAGCTTTCTCGCGACTTCGTCCGCGTGGAATAAAAAAGAGGCGGTTATTGAAATATACTGTATAGTAAAAAAAAGAGGGTTTTTTTTTTTGCTATAAGGCACAAAGTTTCATATTTTTAGTTTTAGCTTCAAGACGTTTTCCACAGTTTTAACCCCTTTTGCCCTGTTCATCCCTTTTAAACTTTTCCAAAATCAATGAAAAACCCATTATGGGTCGTTTAAATTATTGCACAAAATTTAGAACTTGAAACAAGCAATTTATAAAATTTCATCCCTCATTGCACCCCATCAAATTCTTGCCAAAATTATATAGCTATCTTTTGAAATATTTCCAGTATTAACGTTTTCAAATTGATGTAATGGGTGAAACGTAAGGCACGAAAGTTACTTTTGCATTTATAATAATTGCTAAGTCCGTGAGGCTAAGCCTTTCAGATGTTTGGGATCGATTTTCTTAAACTTTACCTTTGTTATAAGGTCAAATAGCTTTCAGTAGTGAAAGAATATTCTAAATCGTTTAAATGTTTCGGAGCCTTAAATAAACAAAAAAATATTTTCTCTTAATAATATTAGTATAATTTATTTCCCCCACATCATCACCTTTTTAGTCCACTGCTGGACATGGCCCTTCCCCTACCATTAGGGGGTTTGGACCATCCACCCCTGGTCAATGCAGGTTGGTGGGTGGACCGACTTTTCATGCCATCCGGCAGGATCATCTTACTTTTCGACAATTGGGTGATCGGCCCAAATTCCCTAAAAACAAAAACAACGAAAATTTTTTGCGCCCGCAGATTCAACCGACCCAGTTTCTAAAGCACACGCCCTCCAGGCTGGAGGCGGTAGTTATAATTTACTTGCCCTTTGCCAATTGCTTTTAAAAACAAATTGGTTTGGATCCCAGGGAACAACTTTTTGGCGTTAATTTCTATTGCATTAAATTTGGACCGATCTTAAAAATTTAATTTCTAAAAAGTAGGTTCCCAAAACCCGCATTGGACCTTTGTTGCTTCTCCAACTTTTTCCTAAATTTAAAAGGGGTGCATTGGCGGCTTACTCCAGCTATAATAACAGGTGATAATAAAATGAACTTTGTCAAAGAATCCTAAACATCTTTTAAAGAGAATATAAGTTTGGACTTTTCAATTTATTCCACGGCGTTGATTTTTGACTGCGTCTTTTTAATTTCTTAAATATTATTATACTACTTTTCAAAATTTTAATTAAAAAAAAATATTAACATTCAAAAATTAATTTAAAATAAAATAAATAATTTTATTAAAAGGATTTATAAATCTCCAGTACCCAAAAAGTTTAAAAAATCATAATATATCACTTAATAATCAAAAAGGTTTAACGCAAACGGTTTTGATTTTCCCGGGACAAAAAGGGAAATTCCTTAATCGGGTTTTAAATTTCAACTTTCTTTCCAAAAAAGTTTAAAATACCAATTTAAAAGGAAATTATTGTGCCTATTAATTTGCTGAATTTTTTTTAAAAACATTATTTGGTTTATTCAGCTAAAATAAATTATAAAATATTAAAGAATAATTTAATAATGGTGAAATAATTAAATACAATTTTGCTTTGGGGTTTAATTCCCAAAAAAAAAAAATTAAACAAAAATTTTTTTAAACAAAAACTTTAAACAATACATTGTTTTTGTTTTTGCTTTAAATTTGTTTCAACGATTTTTAAAGCAATTAGATTTAATACAGGTTTCTTCAATAAAAATTTTAATTTATAAAAACTATCCCCTTCCTTCGGTTGGGATTAATATTTCTTTGTTTTGGCGACTTTTATTTCATATGAAATTTTTTTTTATAAAATCGCCCTAAATTTTAGTGGTTTATATTGTTCCCAATCTTTTCTTGCTTTTAGTTTCCAATATTAATTTTTTCAAAGAAAATTTTAAAGTTTTAGTTTTAAGATTCTTTTTCATAATATTTTTATTTTTTTTTAAAAAACCTGGTAATTTGTTTAAAATTGACATGGTTCTTTTATAACCTTTACCCATTGGTGACTTTAGAAAAACTTTTTTCGGGTAATTATAATTTCTAGGTTAATTCATTAAAAGTTTTGATTAAAATTTTTCAATAAAAGGTTATTTTTAAATTTGTTCAGAAAAAAAAAATAAAATAAACTATGTGGAAAATTTGAGGGTTTTAATTCAAAACATTTTAAATATACTCCTAGAATGCTTTATTAATTTGAAAGGTTTTTAATAATTTTTTCCAAAAATTTTAAAATTAAAATTAAAATTTTTTCAAAAAACTTTAACGTTAAATTTAACAAAAGGGCAAAAAATTTTAAAATTAAATAAAAAAATTATTTAAAACAATTTAATTATTGTTAAAGTTTATTAAACTATTTTAAAATTTCGTTTTTTTTCGAGTAACTTTTCATTATGTTTTAATAATTTATAACAAATTAAAAAAATAAAATTTAAAACAAAAAACTTTTTAATAAAACCTAAGTTCGGTATTAAATAAAAACAACATCCCCATTTTAAAAATTTTTTAATCCCAAAATTAAACCTTTTGATTTCAAAAAACCAAAGCGTACCTTTCAAAATTTTGTTAAAAATTTTCCGTTTCTACTCCCTGAAAACAAAAGAAATAATTTTTTTTTACGGGCCCAGAAATGGGCCCCTGATAATAAAGGGGTTAAAATGGTATAAAGGTTCCCAGGGAAATTTAATTTTCTTGGAAATTCTTTATTCCTTTACTAATTTTGTAAACCCTTTTAACACCAATTTACAACCCAGACGGTCCCTTAAAACTAAAAAGTTAAATTCAAAGTTTAATATAATTGAAATACTTTTATTGGAATAAAAGTTTTTATTTTGATCATAACTTGTACCAAAACCGTTTCGTTCACTGTCTTTAAAGTTGATATGAAAAAAACTTTTTTTCCCAATTTAGATTTATTCAGTCAATCTCAGGACTACAAAATGTCTCGGATTAGCTTAAATTTTGATTAGGTTTTTTGCTTTTTGGCTTGTTCCAGGGATTTTCAGTAATTTTATTTGATTAATGATTGTTTTAAATTTTTTTGTTGGTATTGTATTTTTCTGTTGAATTTTTGAAAGTCTTTAGGTTAAACGGGGAGGTTTTGGGGCTTTAAGTTTTTTCTCCAAATAACTCAAGTCGCAAAATGTTTTAAATCCTTTTTTTTTTTTAATTTGTTATTGTAAAAGAAATTAAAAGGATAAGATATTGGTTATGTTTAAAAAAAATAGGTTTAAATTTTTAAAAGGGGTAATCTATATATCTAGCTCCTTTTCTATCCCAATTTCTTTTTTGCTATCCCGGATTCTTTTGTACTTCACTTTTTAGGTAATGTTTTAATGGCGCCATTCCAGGGGATTATAGTCTTGTTTTTAATTTCGTTTCCCTTAAAGAAGGGCCTCGTAATATCGCCATAATAAAAATAATCTAATTTATTTAATTTTTCTATTTTAAAATTAATTAAATAACCAAATTTTTAAAAAATAATTAAAATTAAAAGTTTTAATAATTTAATTTAAAACTTTTAAAATAAATAAAAAAAGATAAAAATTTCATAATTAAATTCTTAAGCATTAATTTCCCTAAAATAAAATGTCCTATAAGATATTTCTTTCTTGAGCACGGTTCAAAATGGGAACTGATAAACCTTTTGCACATCCTTAAAGTAAAATTTGATACCTTAACTGGGGCTTTTGGGGAGTTTGGTAACGATAATCTTAACTTTTCAAGGATGCTCACATAAACGACCCATATTACATTGCTATCCATTCTGTTAAAACATTTTTCTGGTTCAATAACATATTGTGTGCTTGTGAATTTTTACAAGAATAAGAAAATTTTTTGTGATACAAAAATATAATTTTAAAAGAAATTTTTGACTTCTTTAAAACACATAACCGCGTGATTGCGTCGCTTGACATCGGACATCGTGAAAAATTATCTTCCTGTTTTACTTGTTTTTTAAAAATGAATAAATAAAAAATAAATTTCCTTACTAAGGTTTTTAAAGTTTTAGCTAGTTAGATAAAAACTGGTTCTACGTTAATAAAAAAAACTACCATTCTTTTTGTTTGTTCTGTTGTTTGATAATTTTTAATTTTATTTTCTGAAAGGCAATGCGAAATGAATGAAATTTTCTCATTTTTCCCTAAAACATCAATTTTTGATTAATTACTTTTCTGAGCGCTTTTTGTATCGTTGGTTATTTTCTGTCTTTGGCTGTTATTTTTCTTTAAAGTTGTGACATTAATTATGTCTTTTAAAACTGTATATTTTGTTTTTTGATTAATCAGTCCTAGGGCGATTTTTTTAGGTTGAACTATCATCCCTAAAGTTTAACGTTATGGGGTCTAATTGGGATCGTCATCATGAAAGAAACATCACTACTTTTCAAAGGGATATTTTTGTTTTAAACGAAATAAAAAGAAATAGATATAATTGTAATAAAGTCGGAACGTTTTTCTAGTATTTGTCTAAACTTTTGTTAAATCTATAATATGTTAAAAAATTTTGAGGATTTTTATCGTTTGATTATTATATATAAAATATTTTCATCCGACGTTTCTAAAACTAAATAAACTTTTTATATCAAATATTAAACAAACTGATGAATAAAATTGTTTGATCTTAAAAGGATTTTTCTAATCAGTTTATATTAAATTAAAAAACTTTTTCAAGCAGAGGTTTTAATCTTTTTTTAAAACTTTAAATTCAATTAAAAGGGCCATTGGTCTCTTTAAATATTTAAATATAATAATTAAACACGGTTAAAACTTTTGCCTGAATAAAGTGTTATATAACTTAATTTGCGGTTTGATTTGTGGTAGTGGCATAAGCTCTGTTCAAATTATAAAAAGTTGTAATAATAAAGTAAAATAATATAACAATCAAACGCATTTTATTCTATCATTGTCAGCTTCAGTCAGTTAAAAGTCATTTTTGTGGCACAAAAATACCATGGTACTATTACCTGTTACTAATATAAGATTCAGGTGGTTTTGTGTTAATTATATGGATCATCCATATTTCCATAAGAAATTTAAATTTTGTAATTTTAAAAAGTAAATTAGTATTAAGTTTAATGCCTGTCTAACTGCACTGATCTTTTCATCTCAGGTTAGAGATGAAAAGTTGAATTTTAAATCATTCCAGTCAATGAATAGGCTGAAGCAGATTAGGCCAGGAGCGAAGACTTCACTAATCAGGGATCGTTCAAGCTTCAAACCTATATTCAGGTGCCTCTCAAGTCGGTGATCACTTCCGGTCTCAAGCCTTGTGATCACTGAGACATCCCTGAATATGCGCTTTTAGTCCAACATGATGAAGTCTATCTCATTTTGGTCATAGTGTTGGGGCTCTGCATCTCCTTTGGGGCTGTTTCTTAAAGAAGAATTCATTAAGAACAGGCCCTCTTCATCATCATCATATCAGCCTATGAAAGTCACTGCTGGACATGGCCTCCCCATGAGCCGCCAAGAAGTACGATCCTGCGCCACCTGCATCCACCGACTTCCCGCACGCGCGGGTCGTCACTCCATCTCGTGGGGTCGTCCCCTCTACGAGCTAAATGGCCGGCCCGTTGCCGCTTAGCTTGCTAACTTTGCGAAGCTATGTCGGTCACCATCGTTCTGCTGCGGATGTCTGTATTACGCACTCGAGCAAATTCCGAGCATAGCCCGCTCTACAGCTCGCTGAGTGACTTGGAGCTTCCTCATCGGCCAGCAGTGAAGGACCACGTCTCAGTTCCGTGGGTCATCACTGGCAACACGCACTGGTTGAAGACCTTGGTTTTAGGCATTGAGGGATATCGGACAAGAGGATACGTCTAAGCTTCCGAAAGCTGCCCATCCGAGTTGGATTCGTCGATTGACCTCTGCGTCGAAGTTGGACTTACCTAGCCGGACTACTTGTCCCAGGTAAATATGTTGGTCAACAACTTCGAGCACAGCGTCCCAATAACCACCGGCGTGAGGCATGAGCGGAGCGTTAGACATGACTTTCGTCTTCTCCATGTTCATCCTAAGGCCCACGTGTTGGGAACACTGTTGAGGTCATTGAGCATAGCGTTGAGGTCCTCAGCGACTCCGCCATTATGACTATGTCGTCAGCAAATCTAAGGTGGGTGATATACTCGCCATCGATGTTTTATACCTCGTCCTTTCCAATCCAAAGTTTGAGATGCGTCTTCCAATGCAGCGGTAAAGAGTTTCGGGGATATAACATCACCCTGTCTTACCCTTCTGCAATTGAATAGAGCTTCGTACTACTGGATTGTAGTCGGACGGACATCGTTGCTTTACTGTACCAAACACCTCAGCACCTCGATATACCGACTGTCAATTTGGCAACGCTGAAGGGCCTGCAGCACGGCCAAATTTCGACAGAATCGAAAGCTTTCTCATAGTCCGAAACGCCAAGCATAAAGGCAAATTATACTCCTCAGTCTTCTGTATAATCTGCCGCAGCGTAAATATGGTCTATGGTACTAAAAGCCTTTTCGGAATCCAGCTTGTTCAGGTGGCTAAGTCGTCTATGTCTGGAAGCGAGGCGATTCAAGATGACTCTCGAGAACATAACATAAACACGGCTCAGAGAAATCGGTCTATAGTTTTCCAAGAGGCTATTATCCGCCTTTCTTGAAAAACAATACCACTAAGCTTCTGCTCCATGCTTCTGGCGTAATGTCCCAGCCTGTGGGACGAAATTAAAGAGCCTCTGAAGGACCACAAAGTACCGGTTCTCCACCCGCTTTCCAGAAGCTCTGCTGTAATTCCGTCCTCACCAGGCGCTTTGCCGTTCTTAAGTTGGTCGAGAGCCATTCGTATTTCGCTCAGACTGACGTCCGGGATATCTTCGGAGTTGTGCCGGGTGGCTTTGTTCTTCGGTCGTCACTCGCTTCGTAAGCGGCTCCGACGACGATGTGTACAACTGTCCATAGAACCTCTCAATCTCCTCAAAACCTCCGGCCTACTGGAGATGACGGCCCCATTATCGGTCTTCAACTTAGTCAACTGACTTTGCCCGATAGACAGATCTGTGGCGAGGACTTTAGAACCTTGGTTCCGTTCTATTGCTTCTTGAATACGAGATGTGTTAAAGTTACGCAAACCCGCCGCATATACTTGGAGATCTGTCTATTAAGCTGCCTATAATCTGACTTATCAGAAGAAGACTGTAGCCGCATCTTCCGTCTTGTATCAGAAGGTTAAGAGTGGCATCAGAGAGTTTTTGGGTTACAGTTTTGCGGTGTGTGTTTTATAAAACCTAGAACCCACCATGAACAGTTTCCACGAGCTTAGTGTTAATATCCGTCCACAGTGTTGCACTTGTCTAGGGTTTGGAAGCGATTGCTAAGTTCCGAGCTGAAAGCCATGGGCATTTTGAATATGGGCACGAGACGGACGAAGCGTGGACTTTATCAGACGAGATCTTTCAAGCCTAATGTTAAGATTCAATGTGCCTCTTACCAGTCTGTGATCGCTGCCGGTTTTAAACCTTGCAATCACAGGGACATCATTGAATATTTGGCGTTTGGTCGTCATGATAAAAGTCAATCTCGTTTACGGAACCATCGGGGCTTATCCAGGTCCACTTTCTGTGGGGCTGCTTCTTGAAGAAGAGTTCATCATATATAGTCCTTCCTCTCCATAAAGTCAGCCAGCTGTTGCCCCTTGGGTTCCGTTGCCTATTCCAAAATTCCTACTCTCAGCTCATCGTCTTTCCTTTTCCCTAGTTTTGCATTAAAGTCTCCCATCAACACCATGTATTGAGTTTTGGAGGAATTGTAGCGCGTGAAATATCCTCATACATTGCCTCGACCTCCTCATCAGAGTGTGTCGATGTCGGTGCATATACCTGATGACCTTCAAGCGAATATCGTTTGGATATTCTGAGTATAAGGTATGCGACCTTGACGACACACTTTCGATTCTTAATGTTGTTAATAAGAGACTTGCGGACGATAAACCCGACACCTCCTTGGGATAGGTTGGTCACCCTCCGGTGGAAAAACAGGTTGCCTTGGATTCAAGGATTATCGTGTCCTCCCTCTCTTCGGACTTCAGATAATCCTATGATATCAACGCAAGCCCTGTTTACCTCTTCTTCAGCTCTGTCAACTCTCGTCGGTCCTCAATGTCCGTGCGTTGAAAGTTGCCAGGTCCAGTCGTCGTTGGTGGTGGCCGAGTCCCACCCGAGTTCTTAGCACCCCTGCCCCACCGTTACCTAGGCGCTACCGTAGCCAGGAATAGGTGGGGCTGCCGAGACTAGGGGCGCACGTCGTTGTCATTCTTCATGAGAGGTTTGCCATAGTTGCCACGCTTGGCGAGCGGGTTGGCACGCAGTCCGCTTCAGATCCTTTACACCTCGAATGCTGCTGCCCGTTGAGGGTTTCGGTATTTTGGGATCTGAAGGTGGAGATCAGTTATACCGCCATCTGTCGGCCGTCATAGTATGGTATTGTGAGTGACTTTTCCTTAGTCGCCTCTTACGACACCCGCGGGAGGAAAGGAAGCTGAATTCTATGCCGCAGCCACACGGAAAGCCCCTCTTGCTCGAGGAAATTGACTATTGATTTGCCCCCTATGATTTCTGCTCCGTAGCCATATGATCCAAGCATCGTGACAACGTTGAAGTGAGCCTATTGGTGCGTGTTGTAGCAAGGCTCTTGAGGATGTCCTCGTACATGTCTCGACATCATCGTCCGGGTATGTCGACGTTGGTGCGTACACCTGGGATAAATTTAAGGCTGTATCTATTCGTCAGCTTTATCTCACAAGGTACGGAACCCTCGCCGACACACTGGATATTTCAATAACATTGTCAATGAGGATTTACTGAGGAACCCGACTCCGCCCCGTGATGGATTTTCTCCCTGTCTGAAGTACAGAAGATGGCCCGATTCTAGGGTTAGAGTATCCTCGCCCTCTCTACGGAATTCACAAAATCCCAAAACCTTCCATCTTATGCATGTCAGGTCCTCTTCCGTTGAGCCAAGGAGAATCTAGCCGTAGCGGGCGTCCGTTGTACGTTGCGATAGCCAGTTGGTTTTGGCGGCCTACGTACTCCGGGATTCGCACCCGCCTGCCAACCCTGGCGTTGTTGGCCAGGAATAAAACTACCGGAACTTGGGGCCGGGGCTTTTGTCTCTCATTGGGGTTTTGGACCGTTCCCACCACCCGGTCCAATGCGGTTGGTGGGTCCCGAGCCTCGTCCGTTTTCCAGGGTGCACCAATTCAGGTGAGGTTGGCTTGGGTTCCGAAGATTTGTTTGGGCCCTTCCCCCTATACTTTTTTATGTTTTTTTTTTTTAAAAAACGCTTTCATTAGGATAACTTTCTGTAACGGTAGATGACTTACGTAAAATATTGAACATACTTATTTGTTTTCTTTTTAATTTTAATTAAGACAATCCAAATAATTCCTTGTTTTGTATATTTCTTACTATGAAAAAATTTATAACATCCCTTTACCTTGGTAGGTACTACCTCCGGCCCTGTGGTATCGGCGTGTCTTTGACACCGGAATCCCGTTGAATCCATCAACAAATTTTTCATTGTTGTTTCCTAGTTGGTTTGAGCAATACGGGCTGAACACCCAATCTTCAAGTAAAGATGATCCACGTCGGATGGGCATGTAAAAAGTATTACCCACCAACCCATTGACCCACATGGTAGATATGGTCCGTCCCTAAAGGATAGGGTTGTTTGGGAGGCTTATGTTCACATAATACCACGGCTGATATGATTCATAGTATAATGACTTTCGTCTTTTAAATTATCTTATTTATCTCCTTCAACGTTTCTTAAAAACGTTTACGTTTAGTAGTTTTATTATTACAAAACACAATTTTTTCCTAAACTTATTCGTCATCTTTACACATTTTTAATAAAAGATTAATTATTTGTTATAATTGTGTTCATTTTAATTATTTGATTATTACTACAAGGTTATTAAATAACTTTCTTAAACCCTATAAATTTAAAATAGTGAGGAATAAAACTTCAAAAATAAAGACCTTTCTAAAGTGTTAATTGAAATTGACGTACATGATCTCATGGACTTTTAATTGACTATCGGACGGTGGTTATCTGCTTCGAATTCCAAATTGCTGAATCCCCGCATTACGTTTTGAATTGTGCACAAGATTATTTAAAGAATATAATTAATTAACGAATTCATTAAAACCTTAAATTCTTTTGCTTTCAAAATTTTTAAGCAGCATGTTTCGTCATTATAAGGTTTCATTTTGTTTTAATGTCGATGTGCGACGCTTTCTGAGGTAAAATGACTTTCAATTGTCCGTTGAATCAAAATAAAATTTTCGTTATCATTAAAACGCTGTAACCGGGCAATTTTTATTATTTTTTTGACTTTCCTCAACCCAGTAAAAGCATCAAATTATAGGTTTTACTTTTGCCTGATATAAGGTTTTTTTGTATTCCTTTAACGGTTTTTAATTTTTTAGTAAAAGCGGGCGTTTTTCTTTTTCCTTTAAACCCTGAAAATTTAATTTGATTATTCGTATTAGAGTTTTATTCAAAACAAAAGTATTATTAAGTTTTGGTGTAGTTTAGGGAAAAAATAGTGTACAACTTTGTTCCATGGCTATAGGGTGATTGACATTTTTTATTGAAATCCCGTTATTCCATAAGATATAATTTAAAATTGTGTTCCCTATTATTTTTAAGACAATCATTTTCTCTTTTTTTTAAAATTAAAAATTTGTGGGAATTCAAATGTGAAATTTAATTGAAGTCCCATAAGGTTAAAACGTTTGCAATTTAATCCCGGCGTTTTTTTTAATCCTAATTTTTTTTAAATTGATAAATATCTTTAAACTACGAACTTTTCAAAAATTATATCTAAAAATAAAGGAAAATGACATAATACCTATCGTTTAAAAAAAGTATGAACAAGATCGAAGCACTAGAAAAACAATGAGTTAACATAATTTAAAAATAAAAAACAACTCTGGATTGGTCAAAAATCCATGTTTACAGGCATTTTTTTAAAATTTAAGGCGAAACAAAATAATTTCATATATAAATTTTAAATCCAAAAAAGATTTTTATTAAATAATAATTTTAAACCCAAGATATAAATTTCCCTATAACTAATTTTACTTCTCTAATTTTATTAAATTTATAAAAATCTATTTAAATGTGTAATTTATTTAATATTTTTAAATCCGTAATAATATAAAACAGTTCAACCAAAGAAGTTTTGATATTTCCATTGGACGTAAAAAATTGCAATCAGTTGTTGGGAAATTAACTGTTAATTGGGCTACGATATAATTACTAAATTATTGTTGAACGGTGGACTTGGAAATTTCTAAAGGGCATTTTTATAAAACATCACGCTAATTTAAGAAATAGTGTTAATCTTTGATAATTTTATAAATAATTTTGACGGAAACTTTTCTCTTTTTACACTTTATTTGCTGGTTTAAACTTAAAATAGATTTATAAATTGAAAATGCTATGTTGTTATTAAAGATTTCTAAGTATAAGGCACGCGATGATTTACTCTCGTGTCCATCAAGGCGTTCACGTGATTTTCCACGTCCAAATGACAATATTCCCTAAATCATAAAACTATAAACAACAAAACTTCCCATTCGTACTAAGATTGATTATTTTCTACTGGAGTTCCTAAACCAAAGTATTGGTAGATCCAATCATTCTTTAATCTTTGCCCAATTTCCTCTTAGCGTAAAGCGTCAATATAAGTCTTCCTTTTGTCAAACGACAAATCTGCTCTTATTATAATTTTTCGGTGGGGTAGTGATATTTCCAAAAAATCTTCTTTTTTTTGCAAGTAAACATAAATCTTTAGGAAAAGTAAACATGATAATATCTTTAGTATTATAATAACATTGTAGTTTAGTTGCCTCTTAAAAAAAAACTATTGCTATAACTTATAATCAATCAAATTTTTCATTTAACCGTTTAACCAGTTGGCAAAACGTTGAATTTTTTAAAATGATTATGATTTCACTTTCTTTCTTAATTTTCCCTCTCAAATTGGTTAATAATCTTTGCTTTTAAATTTAAAATTTGTCTGAAAAGGAGCATCACGCCCAAAGGTTGTGCATTCGGTATAAATAAATGCTTAGTATAGGAAGTTCAGTAAGGTCGTTCTTAACAACAAAAGTATCGGCCTGAAAGACTTCTTTTCTTTTAGCCTACGTTGGGCAATGTATGTTTAAATGTTAGCTTTAAAACGATTCCTTTTTCAAATCATTTTAAGTTTTATTTATTAACTCTTTTAATATTTCTTCCTAATGTCTATTATGGTTAAATTATATCAAAGTATCGTCGACAAATCTTTTCATCTATTAATCTTCATAAATGCTTATCATTGGTTATACAGAACAAAAACTTTTTCTAAATAAATTGGAAAAGATAAGGGAAGTGTTCAGGCAAACTCAAAAACAAAATGTTATTGGTTGAAAAGCAAATATTATTAAATTTTAAATATTGTAAATTAAATTTATTTATTTTCCAAAATTTTTCAGGGTTTAGTTCAATGCCAAAATATTAAAACTGATTATAAATTTGTTTAATAATAATAAAAAAAGACATTTTTTAAAACCTATATTCGTAATATTTCCCACAATTCAAAATCTCTAAATTTTAAAAACCTTATAAATCATAATCAATTTTCACGAAAATAATTAAACAAAAACCTTTTTGTATCCAAAATCAGACCTTTCTCTCCAATTCAATTGGAAAGTTAAAATTCTAATTACGGTCCGGGCTGTCCCAGGTGTTTTGGATCTCCGATCAAGGTTTAAGTCTCCCGAAGTGATTGTCTAGAAGGCCGTTTATAACCAAAACTTACCAATTTAGTTTTTTTCCTAAATTTTGAACTATTTGTTTTATTAAAAAAGGGTGATTTTAAACATTTCCATCGAATAAATAAAATTGGTGTTGTTTGTACATCCAGAAAATACGTTAATACGGTTTTAAATGTTTTAACAGAATAATTTTTTAAATATTTCTGTCCCCTGTTCTTTGTTTCGGCTAATATTGAATGGCTGTGTTAGACATTTACTGGAAAATATTAGTTATCAGGCATTCAATGGGTTAATTCATTAAAAGTTTATTTCATTTATGTCCTTTTTGGATTTAAGTACTTTTATTGCTTTTGTATTTCTAATACCCTTATCGGTTAAAATAAACTTATCAATAAAAGATTCTTAAAAATAAATTGAACAAAAAACCTACAGGTTTTCAAGAACCATTCAATGATTAAGTATTAAAATTAAACCGGAATATAAAAAAGAATAGGTTAAAAGCATTAAATATAGTGTTAAAATTGGAAGAATATACCAATAAACAAAAATGATATTCAAAATTAAAAAAACTTACCCATTGTATAAAAATTTTAAATGTTTACTCCCTTTAAATGAGATAAATTTTTTTACGTCAACGTAATCCTTTTCGATAATAATTTTTAATTAATCAACAAAATTTCGGGCAAAGAATATAAAAATAAACTTTATTGGTTTTTTTTGTACAACTTTTTGCTTCTTTGAACTGTTTTTTCAACGATCGTGGTATGACAATTTACTCTTTTTTTTACCCAGTGGTAAAAACCAACATGATCCTCCCTTCAAAAGTTGATGCGATACGAATGTTGGATGTCATCTTAAGAAGTATTTTTGTCAAAAAAAAACTTGGGTTTTTACTACAAATAAAATACATAACCTTTTCAAGACTCCCTTCGGTCGGCTTATTTTAAATATAAAAATTTTGTCATCATCACAACACATCACATCACATTTTCAATTGTTTATAACTTTAAATCATCTCAAACCTTTTGGTAATCTTGGAAAAAAATAATCTAATTTGGACAACGTTCAGTATTCTAAAAAATAATGTGCGCTTTGTTGACTTTTAAACCTCGTTGCCAACCAAGGTTTATTCTCTAAAGTTTTGATTTGGTGAAAATCGATTTCGATATTGAGATAATGTTAAACGTTCTACAATATAAACAGATTTAAATAGAATTAAACTCCTTCGCTAACTAAACCCCAAATGATTATTCTCGAGCATCAAATATTCAAAGCTATTTATTACTCTAAAGTCTTTTAACAATTTTTGATTAAAATTTTTTTAATCCTGTCAGTTATTTCAATTTGTTTCTAAAAGGAAAAAAGGCTCATTTAGGTTAAATGAGGTCAATTTTTCGTATATTATATATAGAAGAAAATATTCATAAAATAATTAAATTTTTAACAACATTAAATGTCTCTTTTTAAAACACTATTTTTTCCACATTTTTTTAATAACTTATTTTCCGTTACGTCTTTTCAATCAAATATCTATTAGGATGTCTTATAAGCGTAATATAAAAAAAAAATATTTTAATAAATCCTTTTTAATTCTCTTTTACCGGCCTAGCCTTTTTTTCAATAAAGCTATATTAAACTTTGTCTGAAAAACCATCACATTAAGGGGATCAACAACGTAGAACACCATCTCAAGATGATCATTGATCTTTTTTTTTGATTATTTAATAAAAAATTAATTAAGACTTTCTCCGGGAAAAAAGGGCCCGGAACTAAATTCAGTTACTTTCATCTTCGACCTGGTATACCTTGTTTTAAAAAGCAGGAAATTACCAAAGTCAAATAATTTGCCACTATAATAAAATGAATACATAAAGTTATTTGATCTATAAAGTATATAATGTTGTAAGATCACAACGATTATTTTAAGGACTTTTCATTAATTAGAATTTCCATTTCTAAATCAGGTTATCAAATGTCATTAATTCATTTTCCCTTCACTTTTCATTTTACTATGTCTTTTTATTTTAATTATGCTGTAATTTTTTTTACATTTGCTTTACTTTTAATCTTAATTTATTAATTATTTTTGTATAAATTGTTTGTCATCTATCACTCTCAATTGGTTCACTGAAAATCAGCATTCATAGGTTTTTAATAATGTGAAATTACGCTGAGTGGAAACCTTTTTAGTCATCATACGTTTTGTTATCTTGATATGAATTTTATATATTTGTGGTTATGTACTAAATATAACATTTTTTTACTTTCTTTCTTTCTTTACGAATAAATTTTGATACCCCTATCAAAGAAGCAAAATCCTTGTAAACGTACTTTAAAAAAGCTAATTTATTGGAGCTTCGTGAAAAAATGATACCTAAAAGTCTTAAACAACTAAGCAGAACTTGGGTGCGACATTTGCTATTGACCAAATGAACAAGATGTTTTCTTTCCTTTGTATGAATTCTTTATCAGGAGGGAAGGGTTAGACTGTCACCTTTTATAAAACATTGTCCTTACTAAAGTAACTCTTAACTGAGATTGATTTTAAAACAGGTGAAATTAAAACTGTCATACGAACTTTGTATAAACATTACCTTTCAGGTGATTGCTTTTTGTGCCATAAATATACTTTCAAATAAAATCTTAACACTGTATAGCAGTAAAATAAATAAACATTCATCTTCTAAAAGTATAACCAGATACCAATTTTAACATACAGAAAGGGTCTTATATAGTAGTGTGTATTATCTACAATGAAATATTTTTTCCGCGTATAAGTTTAATTATTTTAGGAGAATATTATTTCATTGAAGGTCTTACACAATCGTTTGATAAGCAGTGTAAACTTTTTACATACCTCAAGTAAATTGCGCATGACCGAAATCAACAAGTTTAACAAGTTGGAAGTCGATATCACAAGTTTTTCTCAAGGATCGAAACTCTGTTCCAAAGCATGAATCATCTGCTGGCCTATACAGATGACATTGTAGATGATTGATCATTTCAATCATTCAGTTTTTATACTTTCGAAGATGCTGTCAGTTCAACTGATGAAAAGTGTTCACCTACCCAACATCAAATACCAATCAAACGTCTACCCTTACGGTTTTATTCTTTTGGTACGTAATCGAGAAGTAGCATCCTGAGTCTTAACAGGGTGATTCTCGATGTAGTAATATAGCTATTGATGCCCTTAAACCAAAACACGGTTGTTATGGCAAAATAGGCACCGTGGTGGTACTGAACCAGACTCCATCAGTACCACCGCTAAGAGACTTCAACACTGTCCTTACTTTAGGTGGAATAAATTTTTGTCACATAAATACGACCATTTTTTTTTTCAAGACATCGTATTATAAGTATATTTGTTTTTTTTATATCTACATAAGTTCAAATATATAAAATGCATATCTTAAAATTATTAGTGTCTTTCATGATATTAGCCCTATAAGTTTAGTCTAACTTATTAATTAATATTTATAATATAAAACAAGAACTTATAAGTTAGTTATAATAATGAAAAGTACTCAATGGGATAAACTTTTATATCTCTGTTTATGATCATAATTGTCTGATACATAAATACATCCCTGTCAATATTGTTGCTGCGCTTTTTCTATCTTAAAAGATTTATTCTAGTCAATCTAGGGGCTACAAAATGTCCAGGATCTGGCAATAAATCCGGACGCTTACTCAATGTTATATGCCTTCTTTTCACTGTCCACAATGCGGATTTTCGCTGGTCACCAATCAATGATTACGCTCTGATCAGATAGATGTGCTTTCAATAGTTAGTTATTAATGATTTTTATTTGGTATTTTCATTTACATACTTTATGAATTTTTGCAATTGAAGGACGGATAAGTTTATTGATATGAATTTATTAATTTAATATTAGCATCATTCCTCGTTTTTATATCATTGTTATGAAAAAATAAGTTAAAAGATAATCCATTACGTTATCTTTCAAAATAGAGTTTTATATCTAGTATAAAAATAAATCATTATCATCATCATCATAGCCTTTGATAGTCCACTGCTGGACATGGGCCTCCTAATCACCCCTATCCATTGGAATTTTATGACCAGTACCACCGCCCTGGTCCGAGGCGGGTTGGTGGGTGGACAATTTTACATTCGACGCATGGATCATCTTCTTTCAGACAGTTGGTGATCGGCCCAATTTTCCTAACCAACAAAAAATGAAAATTTGTTGACTCCTCATGAGTTCAACCCACGACCTCCGGTTTCTAAGCACCGCCTACCCTAGGCTACAGGCAGTAAAAAATAAATAAATAATTTATTTTTCTTTAAATAAATTTAATACACACACGTTTTAATAAAATTGTAATCAAGTTCTTATGTTTTTATTTTGCACTTTACATAACAAAACCTATTACTTAACCATTGCATTATTGTAAATATATACGATTTTAGATTCATTGAGACTAGTACTTTTAAAACTAAAATTTACTCATCAAATGGTTACAGTACTTAACATAAATATGCACGATCGTGGAAAATGTTTTTTCGTTAAGAGCACAGTGTCAAATCAGACTGATAGCCTCATTGTGCACATGCCTTAAGGTAATCAATACCTGCTGATACCTTACCTGTAGACATTAATGCTCTGAAGTTATGGCAAACGAATACGTCGTCTAAGCTTATTTTTGGATGTCTCACAGTAAAGGACTGCATATTGCATAGATACTATTTTTTAAATAAATTTTGAGGTTCAAAAATATTCATGATTTTGCATTTTCACTAGATCTAGAACAAAATGTTCTTCATCACTTCATCACGCATCTATAAATTTAGCTTTACTAAATTTACTAATTAGTAGACATTTCCCGTTATAGAACGTAACATACGTCATTAGTTAGTACTTAGAAACTAGTCATAAATATACGTTCATGGCCTAAACTACGATTGTGATTTTCTGTATTTTAATCGTTTGCTGTTCTGTTGTTTCAGTAATTTAATTATTATTTTCTGAATACCAATAACGAAACGAATAAATATATCTCATATTACTTCACAAGGGAATCGTACATTTGATTAATTACTTTATATAATGAGCGCTTTTTGTTACGTGTGGTTATTTTCTGTCATTTTGGCTGACCTCATTTACTTCTTTATGGTTGCTGCTGATGTCTTTGTGAAGTGATATAAGGTTGATGTTAATTTTGATTAGTTCGTCAGATTTTTAGAACTAATCAGTTCCGAAGTTGGTTTTCTTTTCAGGTTAAACTATTGTATTGTATTGTAGGTATAACGTTAAGAGGTCTAGTAACGATCTTCATCAAGAAGAAGACATCACTGCCTTTAACTTTAGTAAGATATTGCCCGTTGTTTTAAATAAAAAATAAAAGAGATTGAAATAAAGTTGAACAGTTCTCTGCGTGTGATTTTGTCGTAAACTTTTAGTAAATCTTTTGATATGCTAAGATCTTTTGATGTATTTTGTATGCGAGGCAGTTTTATGAGTTGTTTACATAATCATTAAAATGAAAATTGTGAAATGTTTATGTCATCCGACGTCTCAAATGTATCGCAGTATATAAGCATGATTTATACTAAATCTATAATAACAATAATTATGCTGCTTTCACTGTTGTCAAACTAAAGGATATACCGGTGGTAGGTCCCTTGTTACCATGGTAGTCCCTGTTTACAGGAGACCGTCTGGGTGGAGTACCGCGGTGCCTATTTTACCGCGAAGCAGTGGTGTAAAACACTGCTGTGTTCCATTTGAAGGCACCTAGCCAGCTATTTACTGGGTAAGCAGACTAACATCCTATGTCTCAGGTTAGGCAGCGCGTTGGCGATCCACTGGTGTGCCAATGCCTCGGCGTCGACCACTTTCCATCAGGTGGCCGATTGCTCGTCTGCCTGCGTATAAAAAAAGTATTGGTTTGAACCAATAATTCATATATTATACTCCTACTATTTAAAAAGAAAACGCTATGTCATTTTATGTATTTTATTGCTTTATTATTTTATGGTTGTTTTGAGAATAAAAAAAACGACTATTATTGACAACTATCAGCTATTCCATTAAACTACTTAACTTAAGATTAAAGTCAAATACCTAAATTTTGCTCATTATGTGTTTTAATAAATTCCAACTTGTTTTGAAATCTTTAACATTTTTTAACCAAAAATTTAAAAAAAAGAAAAAAATTTCTAATTAGTTTATATTTAAACATAAAACTTTTTTCTAAGAAAGAGAGTCTTCCAATCTTCTTTTAGAAAACTTTTAATTCAATTGCCAGGGCCTCATCGCTCTCTGCAACGAGTATTAAAATAAAATAATTAAACACGTTTTAATCTTTTGCCTCAGTTAAGTGTTATTTAACTCAATCTGCGGTTTGATTTGTCGCAGTGGCAAAAATTTTGTTCTAATGACAAAAAGTTTATTCTTCTTCTAATCTTGTAATTAATAAGTTACTTAATATTGGCGCATTTACTCTAGCGTCAGTCAGTTAAAAGTTATTTTTGGGACAAAAATATAATGTTACTATTACTTATTAATATAATATTCAGGTAGTTCTATGTTTTAACTATATGGATATTACATGTTTAAATCATAAATTAAAATTTTGCAATTTGAAAGTTAAATTAATATAGGTTCATTGCCTGTCTGAATCCGAACTTTACATGTCATGTTTTTTAATTTTCATTTTGTTATCTTTGTAGGGAAAGATACGTAGGGCCTGCATCGAACATAATTACTATTTTATTTGCATTTACCTTCAGGGTTGTAAATTTGTCCAGGCTTTTTCTCAGCCATGTAAATAAATACCTTTCCCCTTCGTTACTAATGCCTCATTCTCGCAAATTTACTTGCTTGGCTGCAGACTTGAAATACCACCCTATCTTTACTCCAATGCTATGAATCTATGTAATTGGATTTTTGTTATTTTTATCGCGTTTTAGTTTTATAGACTTAAAAACCTAAACTTTTACAAATATTTATTGTTAAAATAATCCTGAAATTGACAAATCACTTTTAGTTCTATCTAGGTTTCAATTACTATTTTTAAACAATTTAAAGTTTACGGATAAAAAAGATTTTTGGTTAATTGTAATAAATCAAATGAATTAAATTATAATAACTATACGATCCATTTACATTTTTTGTGTGATAAACTGATCAGTATATTTTTAATGTTCAAAAAAGTTTTCAATTTTCTTTAAATAAAATAAGCGTGCACTGGTAAATAAACAAGCTGTAGTAGGCTGCTTAAGTCGCAGGGCGTCTCTATAATCATTTAATGGGCAACCAGCAGTGTGATAGAAATTTAGATTCCCTTAATGATGGCTGGCACTTCTCGTTAGAAACAAAACCAGTACAATGGTCGTCTGTTGCTATTTATAATATACTAGCTGTTACTCGCGACTTCGCCCGCGTGGAATAGGAAAAATGACGACGAGGTGTATTGAAATATACTGTATAGTAAAAAATAAATGAGGTGTTATATTTGTAGATGTCTACTATTAGGCACAAAGTTTTATATTTTTATATAGCTTTAAGCTTCGTAGAACGATTTTCCACATAGTTTTTAACCCCCCTTTTTACCCCTAGTTCATTTCCGCACAGCTTTAAATTTCAAAATCAATAGAAAAAACACCACTTATTGGTCGTTTAAATTATATAAACACAAAATTTTATTGCTTAACGTGAAACAATGAAAATTTCCATATTAAATTTCATCCCTCATTGCTACCCTTTTGATCAAATTCATAGCAATAATTATATAGCGTATGTCCTTTTTTGAAATCTATTCTAAGTATGTAACAGATTTCATCAAAATTGATGTAATGGCGTAGACGATAAAGACGCACAGACCGACAGAGTTACTTTTGCATTTATAATATTAGTATGGCTAGCAGTCCGTGCATGGCTCAGACCGTGTTCTTTTTAGATGTTTGGGATTGATTTTACTGGTGCAAAGCTGCCTTTGTTAGTCAAGGTCAATATAGCTTTCGAGTAGTGAAAGAATATTCTAAATCGGTTTAGTAGTTTCGGAGACCATGTAAACTAAACAAACAGACAAATATTTTCTCTTAATAATATTAGTATAGATTATAATTTCCATAACACATCCATCAGCCTGTTTTTAGTCCACTGCTGGACATAGGCCTCCCCTAATACACCCCTATCCATTAGGGGTTTGGACCGTATCCACCAGCTGGTCCAATGCGGGTTGGTGGGTGGACCACTTTACATGCCCATCCGACGCATGGATCATCTTACTTTTCAGACAATTGGGTGATCAGCCCAAATTGCCTAACCAACTAAAAACAACGAGAATTTGTTGCGTCCCCGCAGGAATTCAATCGACCTCCGGTTTCTAAAGCACACGCCCATACCACTAGGCTACAGGCATTAGATTATAATTTTGCCCTTATTGTTACCAATTGCTACAAACCAGAAATCGTGGTTTTGAATCCACGAAAACTTTGTTAGCGTTATATTCTGGTTATAGTACAATTTGGATGATCACCAAATCTTAATTATTATCTAAAAAGTAGGTTCCTCAACAACCCGTATTGGACCATTGTGTTTGCGTTCTCACTGGTCCAAAAATCAATTGAAAGGTGTGCATTGGCGACATATACAGCAGTATAATAACACGGGCTGATAATAATGATGAACTTCATGTCTGAGAATGCACTAAACATCTTTATAAAGAGAATATAAGTTTAAAGGCAGCTTTGCAATTTATTCACACGGCGTTGTGATTTTTGACTAATACTTTTCTTAATTTCTTAAATATCTATTATACTACTTATTCAAAATTTTAATTAAAAATATTGAACATAATCGGAACATTAGAAGTGGAGCAATGAGGTCACATAATTTAAAAAAAAATAAAAAAGCACCCGAATTGGATGTAAAATACAGTAATTTTAAAAGGTATTCAAATAAAGGCTTAAAGCAACCAAGGCAACGAAAATTATTATTTCCAAAAAATTAATAATAATAAAATATAAATAAATAATTTGATTAAAGAGGTGCTATAAATCTCAGTACTAACGGCAAAGTTTAAAAAATCTAATATATCACTGTAATAATCTAAAACAGGTTTAACAAAACGAGCAGTTTGATATTTCCACTTGGGACATAACGAGAAATTAACTAATCAGTTAGTTGGAAAATCAACTTCAATTCGAAGCTATGATGCCATTACTGAAATTGTTTGTTGAACTAGTTGACTTTGCTGAGTTTTCTAAAGGAAAACATATTATAATAAAAACATCCGCTAATTTAAATATGATAATCTATTAGATGGTCCATATACAATAATATTGACGTAGAATTATTTTCTCTCTTTATACCATTATTTGCTTTGGTTCAACCTTAAAATAAATATATAAAATTCCCAAAAGACGACATGAATGTTGAATAAGATGCCTAAACTAAAACAATTACAATGATTTACCTGTTTTGGCTATTAAGGTGTTTGGTTCAGCGATTCCCAAAGCAAGTGCTGATAATATATCCCAAATCAGAAAAATTCAATATTTTTAATTTTCAACAACTAAAACTATCCATTCATACTACGATTGATTTATTGTCTTTTGCTTTAAGACTTTGACTTTGACTTTAACAGATTTTGCCGTAGAATGACGAGCATTACCCATTTACCCAAAAGGTTAACTGCATTCGATGGATAAAGAAATGTTTATTAGGTTTATAATGTAAAGTTCTATATCTTTTTACTCCTTACTTTTTAGTCCATCAGTTGGCCTAGTTCAGATATTTACTTAGTTTAGTTTTGAAACGACTTCTTTCATATCAATTATATTTTTTTTGTATTAATCCTTTTCGTAATATTTCATTACGTGGTTTTAATCATTTTCATTTCATTACATTTATTTGTTGACAAAGTTTCCGTTTACAAAACTATCCATCGTATTATTATTTCAATAGAGATATTTGTCAGTTTTGTATGATACAGATATAAAAAACTTTTCGATAATAGTCTTTATTTTTTATCAGCTCGGAAAGGCAGACGATCGATTGGGCCACCTGATGGTAAGTGGTCACCAACGCCCATTGACATCGGCAATACCAGGGGTATTACCTGCCTACCGCCTACCGTGAGACACAAGATGTTAATTCTCATTTCCGGCTAATGTTGGATGGCTGATGCAATTTTGAAGAGACTTTCGCTGGAAGGTAGCTGATTATCAGGCGTTCAATGCGGTTAAGTTCATTAAAAAGTTTTAGATTCAAATATTTTGCAGTTCAATAACAACGGTATAATTTTAACCTAATGGTGTTCAGTAAATTTTAAAATAAATAAAATAATTTACTCATGCTAGGATAATTATGACGTAGTTTAGATTCAGAAGCTATTTTTAAATGTGTTCGAATCTGTTTTTCTTGTAGAATGCTTTACTTAATATTGCCATTGTGTTTCTAATAATTTTATTAACCAAAAAATTTTTAAAAATATAAGAAATTAAACAAAAGCACGTTTTTGAATAAAACTATTAACAGATTCAGAGATATTATAATAACAACAACGGCAATATTAAAAATTTATAAAGTGCCTAGGCAATAAACATAAATGATATTCAAATTAAACAACGCGTACCTTCATTGTATAAAGTAATTAATTAAATCTACTACTCCCTTAGTACAATGAAATACATTTTGTTTACGTCACCGCAATCGCTTTGCCATAATAGTATTTTAATTACTGTTATAACAGAATATCAGGCAAATAAATACGCGGAAAATAAACTATACGTATTATTACAGTATCTATTTTGTAAACAATAACGACTCTATATTGTTACGAGTATCTGTAAACCTAAATATATTCTAACATCCCCATTCGTTCAATATAATTGTTTATATCTTCATGACATCTCCAGCCTTTTGATTCTCGAAACTCATGAAGCATTAAAAAGTATCTAATTCAGACTCGTTTCGTCTCAGAGCAATTTGGTCCAGTTCTGACAGTGGCATCCATGAAAAATCGAAGATTTCTGAAGTTGTTTTTTTATTGCATACGCAGGCAGACCAGCAGTCGGGCCACCTGATGGGAAGTGGTCACCGACGCCCATAGACATTGGCAACACCATTGGTATCGCCAACGCGCTGCCTACCGTGAGACATAGGTGTTAAAGTCTCGTTACCCAGTAAATACGTTGGCTATGGTGCCCTTCAAGCTGGAACTAAGTGTTTTTCACTACTGCTTCGCGGCAGAAATAGGCACCGCGGTGGTACCCACCCAGACGGTCTCCTGTAAACAGGGGACCGACCATCGGTAAAATTAAGTTAATCTCAGAAAGTTAATTATAATAAATATAAAGAAATGCTCATTGAGATTAAAGTTTATATCGCTGTATATAATCATAATTGTACCTGATACATAAATACATCACTGTTAATACTTTGACTTGTCGTTACTGTCTTTAAAAGCTTGATATGTATAAGATCTTTTATAATACATCAGTTTAGATTTATTCAGTCAAACTCAGGAACAACAAAATGTCCCAGGATCTAGCTTATAGGTTATGATTAGGTTATTTGTTTCATTTGGCGGCCGTTCTGCGCCTTTCCGGATTTTCAATCGTCACTAATCGTGGTAACGCTCAGATACAGATAGAATCGCAGTTCGTTGTTATTAAATTTGTGTTGGTATTGATATTTTCTGTGAATTTTGCAAATTACTTTATGAAGTTGTTGAGGTTGGAGGTCATGTTGGTTGAATATCTCCTAAATTACTCCAATCGCCTCATATCTATTAACATCCTTTCTTTTTATTTCGTTATTGTAAAAATTAAAACGAAAGATATTATGATTATGTTTTAAAAATAGCCTTTAATTTTAGATAATCTAATAAGCTTTGCTCCTTTTCTATCCCAAAAACTGTGCCCATGATTTTCCGGACAGAATTCGTTTGCTTAAGCTTCAATTTTTTGGGTGATGGTTAATGTCGCCATTCCAGGAACTATTGTCTTGTTTTAATTTCTAAATGGTACTTACTTAAAGAAGAGGCCTCGTAATATCGCCATAATAATAAATAATCTATTTAAATAAGTTATTTATGATTATTTATTATTTTCAAAGTAAATTAAATAAACTTTCAAAGTTTAAAAAATAAATTATAAAATTAAAAGGTAATATACAACAAAATTTAAGATTTAAAACTTTTAAAATAAATAAAAAAATGATAAAAAGATTGCTCATCAATTAAATTCTTATGCATTAATTTACCTAAATAGACACGATCGTCCTATAAGATATTTCTTTCTTATTGAGCACGGTGTCAAATGCAGACTGATAAGCCTAATTAATGCACATGCCTTAAGGTAATTAATACCTTGCTGATACCTTAACTGAAGACATTAGTAGCTGTGAAGTTATGGCTAACGATAACGCCGTCTTAAGCTTATTTCAAGGATGTCTCACCGTAAAGCGACCGCATATTACATTGCTATCCATTTTGTTAAAACATATTTTCTGAGTTCAATAACATATTGTGTGCTATGTGAATTTTTACAAGATATAGAAGAAAATGTTTTAAAGTGATAGTCACAAAATATAATTTTAAAAGGAAATTTTTGAGCTTCTTAATTAAAACACATATACAACAGCGACGCGGTTGCGTCGCTTGACTGTCGGTTGACAGTCGGAGAAAAATTATCATTTTTGATAATTTTTCCATAGTTTTATCTTATTTATTGCTAAATATGAATAAATAAAAATAGAGATTTCCTTACTAAGGTTTATAAGTTATTAGCTAGTTAGATAAAAACGTAGTTAAAATATACGTTAATGGCTCGAACTACGATTTTCATGTCCTGTTTATTCGTTTGCTGTTCTGTTGTTTGAGTAATTTAATTATCATTTTCTAGAGCCGCAATGACAGAAATGAATGAAATTTATCTCATGCTGCCTCTACAAAGGGAATCGTACATTTGATTAATTACTATATACAATGAGCACTTTTTGTTTCATGTAGTTATTTTTTTGTCATGTGGCTGTCCTCATTGCTTCTGTTATAGTTGTTATGTCGTTTAAGTGACATTAAAATTGATGTAAATTTTTAATTAACAGTATATTTTGTTTTTGAATTAATCAGTCCCTAGGGCGATTTCATTTTTAGAGTTGAACTCGCATCACCCTAAAGTTTAACGTTATGAGGTCTAGTAATGATCTTCATCAAAAGAAGACATCACTAGCTTTAACTTTAAGATATTTTGCCCTTGATTTTAAACAGAAATAAAAATGACAATAGATATACATTGTAAAAGAAATCGGAACAGTTTTCTGCACGTGATTTAGTCAGTAAACTTTTGGTAAATCTATAATATGTTAAAATATTTTTGAATGTATTGTTTATGCGTGTTATATAAAAATATGTTTCATCCGACGTTTCTTTTAAACACAATAAGCATGTCTTATATCAAATATATAAAATTAACTGATGAATAAAACTGTTTGGATAATTGTTCTAATCAGTTTATATTAAAACAGAAAACTTTTTTCTAAGCGAGAGTGTTTTCCAATCTTTTATTTAAATTCAATTGTAAGGGCTTAATTGGTCTCTGTTACAAGTATTTAAATATAATAATTAAACACGGTTAAAACTTTTGCCTGAATAAAGTGTTATATAACTTAATTTGCGGTTTGATTTGTGGTAGTGGCATAAGCTCTGTTCAAATTATAAAAGTTGTAATAATAAAGTAAAATAATATAACAATCAAACGCATTTTATTCTATCATTGTCAGCTTCAGTCAGTTAAAAGTCATTTTTGTGGCACAAAAATACCATGGTACTATTACCTGTTACTAATATAAGATTCAGGTTATTTTGTGTTAATTATATGGATCATCCATATTTCCATAAGAAATTTAAATTTTGTAATTTTAAAAAGTAAATTAGTATTAAGTTTAATGCCTGTCTAACTGCACTGATCTTTTCATCTCAGGTATTGAGATGAAAAGTTGAATTTTCAATCATTTCAGTCAATGAATGATAGGCTGGAGCAGATTAGGCCAGAGCGTAGACTTCATCAATCGGGACCGTTCAAGCTTCAAACCTATATTCAGGGTGCCTCTCAGAAGTCGGTGATCACTTCCGGTTATAAACCTTGTGATCACTGAGAAATCCCTGTATATGCGCTTTTTGTCCGATATGATGAAGTCTATCTCATTCTAGTCATAGTGTTGGGTCTGCATCTCCTTTGGGGCTGTTTCTTAAAAAAGAATTTATTAGAACAGCCCTCTCCTCGAGAATTAACGTCATTTGCCCCTATAATTTCTGCTCCCGTAGCATATGATCCTAGCATCGATTCGCTGCATGCCTATACTCCTACTTTGGCGTTGAAATCCTCAAGACAACGTTAAAGTGAACCTTGATGAGTGTTTGCAATGCTCTCGAGATGTCCTCGTACATGTCTTCGACATCATCGTCCGGGTATTTCGACGTTGGTGCGTACACTTGGATAACTTTTAGGCTGTATCTATTAGTCAGCTTTATCACAAGGTACGGAACCCTCGCCGACACACTGGATATTTCAATAACATTGTCAATGAGTGATTTATTGAGGAACCCGACTCCGCCTTGGGATGGATTTTCTCTCTGCCTGAAGTACAGACGATGGTCCGATTCTAGGGTATGAGTATCCTCGCCCTCTCTACGGACTTCACAAAATCCTAAAACGTGCCATCTTATGCATGTCAGCTCCTCTCCCAGTTGGGCCGAATGTGAATCTAGCCGTAGCGCGCGTCCGTTGACGTTACAGCACGGCCAATAGTTTAGCGCCTACGTACTCCCGGGATTCTAGCACCCGCGCCCTGCCGTTACCGTAGCCGCCGCCTTGGCCGAATAGCAAAGCTACCGGAACCGCGCGTTTTCGTCTCATCATTAGGGGGTTTTGGACCGTATCCCACCACGCCAGTCCAATGCCGGTTGGTGGGTCCCCAGAGCCTCGCCCGTTGTTCGGCAGGGTGCACCAATTGTAGGTGAGGTTGTCTTGGGTTCCGAAGATGTTGGTTGGATCCTTTTACACCCCTATATTATTATTTATGGGTATAATTAATTTTTTAACAAAAACGCTATAACATTAGAACAATAACTACTCTGTAAGGGTAGATGACGTTAACTGGCTCAAAATATGAGACATTCATTATCATTGTTTTAACTCCTTAAAATTACAGATTAAGACAGTCTTACAAATAATTCACTTGTTTTGTATTTATCTTACTATGAAATAATTTATATCATCCCATATTACCTACCATATCCATAGTACTACCTCCAGCCTAGTGGTATGGGCGTGTACTTTAGACACCGGAAGTCGTAGGTTCGAATCCGACTCAACAAATTTTCATTGTTGTTTCCTAGTGGATTCGTATCAAAGTAAGATGATCCATGCGTCGCATGGGCATGTAAAAAGTCGGTCTACCCACCAACCCGCATTGACCCAGCATGGTAAGATATGGTCCAAGAACCCCTAAAGGATATGGGTGTATTAGAGGAGGCTTATGTTCAGCAGTGAACTACCACAGGCTGATGATGATTCATAGTATAATGACTTTCGATACGTATTTTTGAATATCTTATTTATCTCCCTTCTAGCGTTTCGTTACTAACAGCTTACGTTTAACGGTAAGATTACTATTATTACAAAACACAATTTTGGCCTATAACTTCAAGTATAACGACATAATTTTACACATTATATTTTTTAATAAACAAATATATTAGATAATATGCATTGATATTATAATTTTTTAATAAACGATATCAATACATATTATTATTATAATTGTACAACTGCACGTTTAATATTACTATTACGATTATTATTACTAGGTAATTAAATAGACTTTCTTAAACCCATATAAATTTAAAATAGCGAGGAAAAGGTTCTTTTAAACCTATTATAACCAGACCATATCTTAAGTAGTTCGATTTGAGAGATAATAATAGTACATGACCTTATGGACTTTTTAATTGACTATCGGACGCGTGGATTATCTGGCTATCGAATTAGCTCCAGTTGCCGAACCCGCATTACGGTTTTAAAATTTAAAGTTTT
>JAGSMT010000481.1:0-72065 GCA_029286875.1 Lamproptera curius
TCAGTGCCATAGTTCATTACTGGCAACACACATTGGTCAAAGACCTTAGTCTTTAGGCATTGAGGAATATTGGACGAGGGATATTTCGCAGCTTCCCGAACGCTGCCCATCCGAGCTGGATTCGTCGATGGACCTCGGCATCGAAGTTGGACTTACCTAATCGGACTACTTGTCCTAGGTAAATATATTCGTCAACAACTTCGAGCACAGCACTCCTAACAACCACCGGCATAGGCATGACATGACCGTTAGACATAACTTTCGTCTTGTCCATGTTCATCCCTAAGGCCCACGTGTTGAGAGACCCTGTTGAGGTCATTGAGCATAGCATTTAGGTCCTCCAGCGACTCCGCATGATGACTATATCGTCTAAGGTGGGTAATACACTCGCCGTTGATGCTTATACCTCGTCCTTTCCAATTCATAAGTTTGAAGGCGTCTTCCAATGCAGCGGTGAAGAGTTTCGGGATATAACATCACCCTGTCTTACACCTCTCGCAATTGGATAGGCTTCAGTGCTACTAGATTGTACTCGGACGAACATCGTAGCTTTCCTGTATAAAAACCTAAGAACCTTGATACACAGAATGTCAACTTGGCAACGCTGAAGGGCCTGCAGCACTGCCCAAATTTCGACAGAGTCAAAGGCTTTCTCATAGTCCACAAACGCCAAGCATAAAGATTATACTCCTCGGTCTTCTGTATAATCTGCCGCAGCGTAAATATGTGGTCTATGGTACTAAAGCCTTTTCGAAATCCAGCTTGTTCGGGTGGCTGGAAGTCGTCTAGTCTGGAAGCGAGACGATTCAAGATGACTCTCGAGAACAGGACATAAACGCGGCTCAGAAGGGAAATCGGTCTGTAGTTCTTCAAGAGGCTATTATCACCTTTCTTGAAGAACAGCACCACCAAACTTCTGCTCCACGCTTCTGGCGTAATACCATCCTGTAGGACGAAATTAAAGAGCCTCTGAAGGACTACAAGTATCGGTTCTCCACCCGCTTTCAGAAGCTCTGCTGTAATTCCGTCCTCACCAGGTGCTTTGCCGTTCTTAAGTTTTTCGCGAGCCATTCGTATCTCGCTCAGACTGACTTCCGGGATATTTTCGGAGTTGTGCCGGGTATGCTTTGCCCTTGGGTCGTCACTCGCTTCAGTAAGCGGTTCCGACGACGATGTGTACAGCTGTCCATAGAATCTCTCGATCTCACTCAAAACTTCTGGTCTACCGGAGATGGCGGCCCCACGAACGGTCTTCAACTTAGTTAGCTGGCTTTTGCCCAACAGACAGATCTCTAGCGAAGACTTTAGAACCTTGTTCCGTTCAATCGCCTCCTTAATACGACGTGATTAAAGATGCGCAAGTCATGCCGCATACACTTGGAGATCTGTCTCATTTAGCTGCCTGTAGCCTAACATGTCAGTAGAAGACTGTAGCCGCATCTTCCGTCTTGTTTCCATAAGGTTCAGAGTGTGATCAGAGAGTTTTGGGTTCTAGGATTGCGTGCGCCTTGTAGAACCTAGTACCCACAGTACGGACAGTTTCCACGAGCTGGTTAATTTCGTCCGCAGTGCTGCAAGTGTCTAGGCATTAGAAGCGATTATTAAGCTTGAGCTGAAAGCTTTCGGCATTTAGGATATGGGCACGAAACGAACGTAGCGCGGACTTTATAAGACGAGACCTTTCCAGCCTGATGTTTCGATTTAATGAGCCTCTTATAAGTCGGTGATCACTGCTGGTTTTAACCCTTGTGATCACAGAAACATCATTAAATATTTGGCGTTTGGTCGTCATGATAAAGTCAATCTCGTTTTTGACGGAACCATCGGGGCTGATCCAGGTCCACTTCCTGTGGGGCTGCTTTTTAAAGAAAGAATTCATCATAAAGAGTCCTTCTTTCTCCATGAAGTCAGCCAGTAGTTGCCCCTTGGTTCCAGTTGCTACTCCAAAATTGCCCACTCGCAGCTCATCGTCTTGTCTTTTGCCCAGTTTTGCGTTAAAGTCCCCCATCAGCACCATATATTGAGTTTTAGAGGAATGTATGGCTCGTGAGATGTCCTCATACATTGCCTCCACCTCATCATCGGAGTGTGTCGATGTTGGTGCATATACCTGTATGACCTTCAGCGAATACCGTTTCGATATTCTGAGTATAAGGTAAGCAACCCTTGACGACACACTTTCGATTTTAACAATGTTGCTAATGAGAGACTTGTGGACGATAAATCCGACACCTCCTTGGGACAGTTGGTCGCCCTCGCGGTGATAAAACAAGTTGCCGGATTCAAGGATTATTGTATCCTCCCCCTGTCTTCGGACTTCGGATAATCCTATTATATCCCATCGCAACTTGTTTACCTCCTCTTCCAGCTCCGTTATTCTCTCGTCGGTCCTCAATGTCCGTGTTTGTAGTGTTGCCAGGTTCAGTCGTCGTTGTTGGTAGCCGAATCCCACCGGGATTCTTAGCACCCCTGCCCTGCCGTTACCATGACCGCTACCGTAGCCAGGAATAGCAGAGCTGCCGGGGACTGGGGGCCGTACATCACTGACACACTTCATTGGGGGGGTTTTGCCATAGTTGCCACGCCTGGCAAGCGGGTTGGCAACCGCAGTCATTTCCAGATCCTTTGCACCTTCAACGCTGCTGCCCATTGATGGTCTCGGGATTTTAGGATCTGAAAGCGGAGATGGTTATCCCGCCATCTGTCGGACGCCACTGAATAGATGTGCAGTAAGCTTTATCCCGTAGTCGCCTCTTACGACACCCAAGGGAAGAGATGGGAGGCTGAATTCTTATGCCGCAGCCCCACAGCCAACAGCTTTTCAGTTTATTGTGTATTTATTTACTCTATACAGTTTATTATTTGAAGCGTCATTTTCAAAGACACGTATGTAACGTAAAAGAAAACAAGTAAGCTCAAACGACTTACCAAAGAGAATTGTAGCGTCTTTAATAATGTTAAATGTGTTTTCCCTTGAGGTCCTAATTTAAAAATGTTGTGGTAAATTAATCTTCTCTACACTGTAATTCATGCAATTATCAAATGTGTATTAAATTAAATATCATAAAAGGTAAACAAAATGCCATACTTATAACAACTTTTATTTGTCTTAGTACGTCTTATGGTGATTATTAATACCCAAAAAAATACATGACTATTCTCTTTACATCCTTAACGACATTTATTTAAAAAGAAACTTATATTTTATGTAACAACTAAAATTTATAGCCCATAAATTATTTCCGAGTGACGAAAGTGATTTTTTTTATATTGCACATAATTTTCTATAGAAATGCTACTTTGCTTCTGTGCTCGAGGAACCTTATATGTGTTTATTTTTTTTTAATTAAAACATTATATTAAATAAGGAATAAACAAAAAATTATAATTTCTACAAACAAATTACTTCCGTTGAACACGTCGACAGGGCTGACAAGATGCTGGCCAATTTCACTCCTGTAGGTGCCAAACTTCGAACACGACCGAAACTGCAAAATAGAGTATAATTTTACTTTTTACCCGTTTTGTTTGTCTTAGTTAAAATTATGTAAATGAACGATGAATGACTAGCCCACATCGCAGTGACAATTGATCAATAAGAGTCAATATGAGTCAATGAGTCAATTTGTTTATATCTATTCCAAGCCTAAATTGGCCTAACTTTAGATAGTAGTTTTTAGATAACTGAAAATGTAATTGACGTCTTACTAGTTTTAATATTTAAGTTACGTGCTGAAAAGAATATAAATGATGTTAATATACAGACCTTCAGGCCAAATGTATTAAAGGAATTTTATGGAATCGTTGGTAAGAATCATGAAACTAGGAAATTTTTTAAACTGTCTCTGCTAAATTATCAAATTTAGCGCATTAACTGTCATTTATTTTAACTGCTGATTTATTCAATAACATTAACTAAAGTACTTTACACACAAGTTCTCTTTCAAATATTTTTTAAATACTCGTTTCTTAAAAGTTCAAATGATACGGCAATATCCAATAAAGTCATCGTGAGATATCATAACTGGTTAGACAGTAATTTTACTTCAACACATGCATCGTCTACAGTTCAGTGAACTAAAACTACGGTGTTACTTTCGCGTGAGTGCTTCTGGTTATATAGTAGAGTATCGTCATGTCATTACAGATAGTTGCGTAAATTTATAAGCAATTTCGTGAATTGGGGTTTTAATATTTGTATGCAATATGCTGTACTGGCTACTTGTATGATAACATACCCTGGAAATACTTTAGGCCAAGCCTGCATATTTTATGAGACATGGTTTTTTTGTTAGTTCTACAAGTAAATATTGCTTATTAAACTTGGTCTAAACAATGATAAATATAACATACAAGATAATTTTCTTTCTAAAAATTAAAACATTGTAAATTTTATATAAGGATCACATAAATGCAACAATGCAATTTTAAATACCATAATACCACTTGGATGTGATAAATCATTTTCGTCAAATAATAATTTAAAACACAATCGTAAAAGCATTTCTATATAAACGGTGGAAAGTAAAATATTATAGCTATTTTATAATATATCTTTCAAAGATTTGAATAAAGTAGTTTTTTTAAAAGGATTTCAAGGTAGGAGACATCGATCATTGTAAATACAAGTCCTATCACCGGCAATTATAATTCAAGTAATTATATTACTCCTAAACGTTTTCGAGATCACGTTTGAATATTTATTACAATCATTCAAAATATTCAGGAAAATTCTCAATCATGTGATTTAAGACACCAAGAATATTTTATTCGATCGTAATATATTATACATTGCAATCGAAATATTTGAAATTCGTCTAAAATCATATATACTTATAATAAACAATTAATTTCATGTAAGTTTTGTTGCTTATTATACATGATATTATTTTTAGAACGGTTATCACCGGATGGAGTTTCAAGCGTCGCCATATTTTTTTCTGACGTAGAGTTGTTCCTTGACACTTGACACATGACAAACTTTTGTACGCATACCCATGAGCTTCAAATCCGTGTGCAACTTTGTAGTTATTCTAAATTCAGATGTTATTTGCTGCGTGAGAGTTATTATAAATTAGGAAGAAAATACACTGTAAAAAAAAGAACGGACCGCGCACCCGTATTCTGATATAAAAGGTCACTTGTCAAAGGACTATTATAAAATTTGCGGGTATTTTGAGTACGATATTCTTCATATAGGGGTTAAATTTGTGTAACAAAATTCAGATTCATCCCTCTGCTTGACGATCCAATATTTAAATATATATGACTCAATAAAATGTGTACATTGACGAACGACGGAACTTTGTACTAATAAGTACAGGTTATGTTCAGCGTGACAAATCCCGCGTAATTCTGCCCAGGTGCGGTCTTTTGACATTGACATGAGATAATTTATGTCTGACACGTACAAAGCCACTTACTGTAAGCGATAGAAATGTTTATAAAATTCTAAGAATATTATTCAAAGAATATTGTTCTAATCTGCACTGAATAAAAACACTGACCCCTTACGGTAATTATTAATATAATTTATTAATTAGGTTAAATATGAATGAGTATCTGTTTCGCACATACTAGCAGGGGAGTAATCAACAAACAATGTTAAAACCTTGTTACATCTGCTTACAACTTGCTAATGATAAAATACAAAACAAGCGTTACATATCATTTTTTTTTATTTATTTATTGGACAAACAAACAGTTTCACAATTAGAAGTCTTACATGTAAGTAGTAATTAAAGTTTAAATAACTATAAAACCAACATCATCTGTCACTGGTTACTGCAAAATTTAACATGATTTGAGAATGAACGTAAATTTTATCTAACACAATTAATTATCTTAATTTAATATAAAGGGAAATCTTAACATGACTTTGAGAGTAAAATAACTAAAGTAAAATAAAAATACGTGCATGCGTTGTGTATGTGTGTGTGTGTGTGTGTGTGTGTGTGTGTGTGTGTGTGTGTGTGTGTGTGTGTGTGTGCGTGTGTGTTTTTTAAATTGTTGAAAATAGAAATGAAAATAGTGCTCTTAACATTTTAGTTGCTTCAAAGTAATTAGTGAGCATTGCGTATTGTGTCCGCTTCACTTGTATCACTGAGTGCCTTTATAATTGATTTTTAAAACTGCCGACACGCATCGAGAATATATCAATATGATTAAAATATGTGTTATATGTGGACATAAGGCTGAAAAGTGGGGAGCATTTACCAGCGTTAGTTCGACATTTAGCATTTGCAAAAGTTTTTAGGACACGAGTTGACCTTGTGTTAGGGCGAACAGGAACATTAAAACGTATTTTATTAATTAACGGTATGCAATCATATCTATGATGTAGTAGGTCATACATCAACATAGTGTTTAGTTGTTGGCGTCTATCCTTAAGGTGTAATATTTGATTTTTTTTAATTGATAAGAGTAACCTAGATATTTTTTGGTACATTTGTACTCAACCGTTTTAAGAAATTTTTTCTGCACTTTTTCTATTTGAGTTGAATATTGCTCGTAAAAGGGATTCCAAATGGGTACCGCATATTCTAATTGGGGCCTGACAAGAGATTTATATAAATATAGATAGGTTGAGGATTTTCTAAAGTCTTTACAAGCTCTAATAACGAATCCATATAGTTTAAAGGCTTGTTACATATTATTGACATGGACATCTAAAGTAAGTTTTGAGTCGAGAGTGACACCAAGATCTCGTACGAGTTGGGTTTTCTCTAGATTTACACCACAAAGAGAGTAACTATATTGACTAATATTATGTTTTCTTGTAAATGTTATTGAGTAACATTTATTAATGCTTAATGAGAGTTTGTTTTTTATGCAGTAGGAAGAGAAATTGTCTAGGTCTTTTTGTATTAAAATGTGGTCGTTAAGATCATTTATAGTGTGATAAATTTTAAGATCATCTGCATAAAGAAGAAATTTACAGAAGCTAAAACATTGATTGATGTCGTTTATAAATAAAATAAAAAGCAATGGCCCAAGAATGGACCCTTGAGGTACTCCAGAAGAAATATGTACTTCAGAAGATTCATATCCGCTAATGACAACTCTCTGTGTTCGGTTTGTGATGTACGATTTAAACTACCACCATAAGTTACCATGTATACCATTATAGGCAATTTTTTGTAGTAGAACTTGATGATCTACCCTATCAAAGGCCTTTCGGAAGTCTGTGTATATGCTGTCAGTTTGTCCATTACCATCAATAGTTTCATAAAGTTCAGTAGTATAAAGTAATAAGTTGGTAATCGTTGAGCGACGCCGCACAAACCCATGTTGTTGGGTTAGTATATAATTATGTAGTTGTGGGTATATTGCGTTATAAATAAGTCTTTCAAAGACCTTTGATAGCGCGGACAAGATGGATATAGGGCGGTAGTTTTCCACATTCATTCTTGATCCTGTTTTATACACGGTACTATTTTGCAGACTTCCAGATACTCGGACATACACCATCTCTTAAACATTTGTTAAATAAGTACAATAAAGGTGGACATATCTGTTTTATGTGTTTTTAAGAAAAACTACATACATTATCTATTATACATTATCTATTGTTAATACTATCTCATTTTAAAATTAATTCAAATAAAACATTTCGTCATGGAATTACTCTAGGTATTAAGCTAATTACTGATAAAATATCTATTTCACAAAATATTTGCTCAAAGTTCAATGATTTGGAACGATTGGATACTTACAACCACAATTAGATTTACTAGATTTTATCATTAAACTAAGGTATTCCAATGAGGTTAATGACTAAGCTTCGCTTAAATTACTTACATAAATTCGAAAATTTTCGTCTATATTTAATTCTAATATACGTTCTAATTAATATAAGATTAAATAGTGCTTCAATAAATTTTCAAAAAATCCAATTGAAATATCAAGCTAGTTAGCAAAATAACTAGAAAAGCAATAAACGCATGTAAGTTTTTTATATAATTGTATACCAAAATTATATATATATATATATATATATATTTATAGATTTATTTTTTTATTATTATATAAAAATATATATAGTTCAACGCTATTGAAAAACCGAAACCCAGTAGTTAGCCATAATCAACTTTTGGTTGTTTTGTGATATTTAAATACTGTTTATTTCACTAAACATTATGCTTTCAAGAATTAAACGTATTAAATACCTTTTTTCAGAATAGTTTTGATTCGCAGTTTTTATGCAGATAGATTGGCATTTGATTTCCATAGCCAGAAGGATTAATAGCGATAGACAAATGGGTATTATGTCTGTAAGTTTGAACGTAATGACATCCAATACTGACAGCCAAGGATGGTCATGACAACCGGGGCCGAGTTTTTATATGCCTATTTGACGGCAGAAACTGGACTGGTAACGATAATTATATGCACATAAATAAGTTGTTGTAGGTTTTAATGTACCTAAATATTGTTGTATAGGGAACTGGTATAAAACATTTTTCTTAATTATTTTTATTCCTTTAATATTAATATCCATCAATAGTTCTAACGTTGATACATAAAAGCACTTAATAATTGAGTTACTCAATTTGCTACAAACACGAACAAGGTGAAAATTTTATACATTGTTACGTACTGCTCAGGACCAAGTTTATCTCGGCACGCTCAGGGTATAAACGTCACACTCACAAGCATAGAATAGAACTTAGTATTCTTCTTAGTAGTCTTCAATTATATTTATTTAACATATGGCTCATCTATTTGTGTAATTTTGACTGACTTCTATAAAAGAATACTCGTGTATTATTTTCTTACAAGCATATGTTACAATGTAGTTTTACTTTTCGTTATAAGTGGTCAAGGACATAATTAAAAAATAAAAAAAACGTTGTTGAAAATTACCTTGTGCCATTTAAGTGCAAACCTAGGCTAAACCTTACAATTATATTTTGTGTATCTTATAATATTTATTTACTAAATATTACCAACATTTACTTATATTATATTACACTCACATATTATATAAATTTAATGAGATATTTATTTTTTAATAAATCAAAATATTATTCTACTTTGTAGTATATTTTAAGTCGGCTAAATAAGCTTATAATAAATGTCTTTCTACTACAAAAAAAAACAGTTTTTATTAAAAATTATGTATCAGCTTTAGACAGTCCCCTACAAAAAGCGAATCGGAGAGCAAGATCACTTTGTTCCGGTTTGAATGGCGCCGTAGCCAGTGTATTTACTGCGTAAACGAGACGTAACGTGCGTTTGTAGGTAGCACGTTGGTGTTATCGTATTTATGTGCGTCGGTGTTCACTTTACATCAGATGTCCCGACTGCTAGACTGCCTTTGTATGTTATGTAACATAAAAATAGATCTAGATGGGGATTGCGTTGCGTAGAACTACAATACTTCTAAATACTTAAAAATCAAGTAGTGTACTGATCGAAGTCAACCCAATTTTTATTGTTAAAAATTTTCTAGTACTACCGTATTGGTCTTTGTGTATAAGCACTTGTTTATTAATACAAACAAATCAAAAATTTAAAATATGTTAACATTTATTTTGAAATGTGGGAGGAGAAAGATTTGCTCTTCTTTGTTGACGACTTCCCAAAAAAGGAAGTACCCAATTAAGATCGTATCTTTTTAAAATTATTTACATCTTTTTTTTATTATTTATTAATTTTGGGTTAAGTAGATTAATAGATATTTTATTAATTAAAAATCGACAACAAAATCACAACCTCGTGCAATAAAATTGCAATCGCCGACTCAACCTGAAGAGATAGGCATAGACTATGTTTTTATAATGATACTGCATTAAACTCGCAAAAGCCTACCTATTTATAAAGAATAACTCACGATAATCAATTTTAATTTTAATTTTTCTTTATGAATCAGGCCTATTCAAATATTATTTATGGTAATATGGTGCATGTTTTTGGTGTATTTAGTAAATTCATTCATTTCGTTTTCATTCTATGCGTATTAAATGTGTCATATGTCACATTTTCAATAAATGAATACCTCAAGAGATATTAAAGATTTGAAATGCAGTAACAGAAATCGTAACAGTGTAGTTTTTTGCAGATGGCACGTTGTCACTCACTTATATTGTGCAAAATGGTTATATGCTGTTTGAAGTCTGTCATAGTTTTTGGGTAAAATTTCACTTGTAAACAAGTTACGCAATCAGTTTCCCCATCATCGTATAAACGACTGTATTAAGTTATTTTTATGTCATTGGAATACAGAAAATATTTATATTTTTACAAACTTTATACATTTTGCCTAAATAGTGTATAAATCTAATATATTAGAATTTTGAAGAATTTTTAATAAATAATAAAAATTTAAGTGATACCGTGTAGCATAAATAACGTATTTATCTCCGAGACCTCATAATAATTCACAAACAGAAATATTAAAAGAAATAAATTACCAAGTAATTAAGTATGAAAAATGTTACATAAAATAACGAAAGATACAAATAGCCTCATTTGTACACAAATTGTCTGAAAATTGTTCATTCTTTTTCCGGAACAGTTGAAATTTCTCTCTTCTCGTTATTACACCATTACTTGTGTCTTAATTATTTAAAATGCCTGTTTTATTCACAATGATGGTTACAAATTAGTAATTTTATGGCAAACGAAATTAAAAGTAGATAGAATTCTTTATTAAATTCATATATAAGGATTTTGTGTTGCATAATGTAACTGTAATATCAAATGAACTTATAATATCATAGTTCCGCTTTTTTCAAAAGGTTGGGTAACTTTAATGAAGCATTTATCAAATTTTTGGTTACTCATTTTATTTTTAAACCTTGAAATATAGCTATATTAATAAATCGTATGAACATTAGATAACAGCGCGTTCATTAAAATTGTCAGTTTCGTAACTTTTATTTTAAAAATAGCAGTTAAATGTAATTTTTGTTCATCCTATCAACCGCTGAGTGACAGCTGCAGTCGACAAATAATAACGTTGTACGTTCGCCAGCGTTTCGATATCTATGTGTTGTATTTTTGAATATATTTTCTAATTCTTGTTTGGCCAAGAAGCTATAACTGAGGAAGTTAGTGTAATTGAGAATTACACATAAAATCTTACAAAAAAATTACTTCTGTCTCCGTGGTCGTGGTAGTATTGGCCCTTGCTTTTTAACCGGAGGTTGGGTTCAAATTCTGCAGGGCATCAACTTTATTTTGTCGTTGTTTTCTGGTTGGTTAGGATAATTTAGGCTGATCGCCAATAGCTTAAAAATAAGATGATCCATGCGACGGATGGCCATATAAAAATCGGTCCACCCACCAACACGCATTGGCCCAGCGTGGTTGGATATGGTCTTAAAACCCCTAATGGAAAAAGTGTGCAAGCGGGAGACCTATGCCAGTAGAGGACTGTCCAAGCTGATGTGATGATGATGACGATAATATAATTCTTTTATCCAAACGAAAATTATTTTGTTGTGAATAATAAAGCTACTTAAAATTACTAGGCAGGCAATTAAAAAAAAATATTAATCTCAGTAACCACTGAAAACTTGGTTTACCTTAGACTGAATATCTCCGTGTTATGACAAAGTGATAGTTTCATTGACATTTATATGTTAAACGAAAGCAATTTGAAGAGAAATCATGTGATGACATAACCTCAATTTAAGTTGTCCGTTTATTATAAACGTAATAGTTTTTAACAGTTTGGAATTAATTATTAGGAAGCTTTTGTATCGGAATAAGACCCTCAAAAGCTAAAACAGTGTTATTAACGAAAGGTAGCAATAATTTAAAACGCTGCTTTATTTTAGGTTATGTAAAACGTAAACATAGTTTTACTGGTGTTAAGTCTTTATTTAGCCTTCGTAACTTGTGCACTACGTTTTTGATGACTTATTAGTCTTCTTTATTGACCGACTTCCCAAAAGAAGGAGGTACTCAGTTCAAAGCGCATGTTTTTTTAATATTTATGTATGTTACCTCGTTGCTCCGCTCTTAGTGCTACGATATATTCATTATTTTTTAAAATAATAATATTAGCTGCCCATTGGTCCCATTTTTTTACAATTTTGTAATAAGTAGTTTATTAGTTAAATAAAAAAATCACAACCTCGTGCAATTAAATTACAAACGTTACCAAGACCCTAAAGCATAGACATATATTTTTACATAATTGTACTACTTGCATTGGTCTACAATAACATATATCTATGTTTTAAGAATAACGCACAAGGAGCATTCTAAAGGTAGCATTTTTTTAAATTGCTATTAGGCATATTCAAAGCTTATTTTTTTTATGGCATACGCAGGCAGACGAGCAGTCGGGCCAACTGATGGGAAGTGGTCACCGACACCCATAAACATTAGCAATACCAGTGGTATCGCCAACGCACTGCCTACCGTGAGACATAGGGTGTTAAGTCTCGTTTACCTAGTAAATACGCTGGCTACGGTGCCTTCAAACCGGAACACAGCAGTGTTTTCACACTACTGCTTCGGGCAAAATAGGCACTGCGGTGGTTACACCCAGACGGTCTCCTGTAAACAGGGGACCTACGCGGAAATAGGGGACTACCACCGGTAAAACCATTCATTTTTATCCATTTAAGATAATACAGTTTAGGCTCACACAAAAATCATTGCAATGAAAAAAAATCTTCATGCCATGTATATGGCATAATGTAATGGATAAAAATGAATGGTTATACGAGCAAGTCTTTTATATACTAAACACATAACATATGTTTAACACAAATTGATGAAATTATAAAAACTTTTATTATTATATATTAAAATAAATGTTATTTAAGAATTTTAACCTCAGATGAAACTATAATAGCGTAAACAGAAAAAAAACGACATACTAAGAGTTATTCGAAAAAATACTACATACCATGTGCCAGATAAAATTCAACGTCACATTATTAAGTGAAACTGCCATTCATTTCGAATTACTTCCGCGCTCACTGCTTGTAAACTATCGCATGAAAATGCTAAGATTTTTTTTTCTATATACGAAACTCAAATAACATAGCTCATTTAAAAAAGAAATCACTTTCGGCATTACTTGCCATTCCTTTAGTATCGCATTTCAGATACCAGTATCGATTATTACAAGTTATTTAATTTTAATAATCTGTACTATTGTTATAAAGGAGTAAGATTTGATTGTTTGTATGATTTGAATAGGCTTTAAAACTACTGAACTGATTCGAAGTTTACTAATAGAAAGGTAAATAATAGTAAAGTAACATAGACTACTTTTTATTATAGGAAAATCCATTCCAATACTGTAAAAATCGACCAGAGCGGTGGATGCTAGTTATGTTTAAATTTGGTTAATATAGGTTGGTTTATATTGGTAATTTGACCGCATTTGAGATTAAAATAGCCATTTTACCCAAAATTAAAGCCTTTGCTACTCTACTAATGCCAGCTGCCATCATCATCATCATCAGCATTTGATAGTCCACTGCTGGACATAGGCCTCCCTAATACACCCCTATCCCTATCCTATTAGGGGTTTTGGACCGTATCCCACCACGCTGGTCCAATGCGGGTTGGTGGGCGGACCGACTTTTACATGCCCATCCGACGCTTGGATCATCTTACTTTTCAGACAATTGGGTGATCGGCCCAAACTGTCCTAACCAACTAGGAAACAAGAACGAAAATTTGTTGAGTCCACGCAGGATTCGAACCCACGACTCCAGTTTCTAAAGCAAACGCCAATACCACTAGGCTACGGAGCCAGCTGCCAAGGTTTTTATATTCCATTTAATCTGTTACTCAAGGGCGATGGAGCCAACACATGAAAATTCTTATAGCCCTCATCGGCGACCAGGTTGCTCTTAGCTGCCTTATTTTATATTATGGAAATATATCTTAGACAAAATAATTACGTTAAAATTTAACTGAAACCTGAAATGCAACGTCAGAATTGGAACGGTTTTGTGTAATAGGGTTCCGCTTATATTAAAAGTAAACGTATGGGTCCTAGCTAAAATTTCTATCTTCTACACCCCTATCCATTAGAGGGTTATTGGACCGTATCCCACCACGCTGGACCAATGCGGGTTGGTGGGTGGACCGACTTTTAAATGCCCATCCGACGCATGGATCATCTTACTTTTCAGACAATTGGGTGATCGGCCCAAATTTCCCTAACCAACTAGGAAACAACAATGAAAATTTGTTGAGTCCCGCAGGATTCGAACCCACTACCTCCAGTTTCTAAGGCAGCGCCTATACCACTAGGCTACGGAGGCAGTTTTTAGATAAATAAAAATATCAATACTATTATTTAAAATGCGAATGTATCTCTGTACGTCTGTCTGTCCGTCTTTACTGTCTAAACCACTGAACCGATTTAGATGAAATTTAGAACAGATTCCGTGAAAGACAAAAGTTCCAACACGCTCAGAGGGAGGCAGATGGCCGTAGGGTCGAGATGGGGCTGCTTCGACAGCCAGCGCTTGGTGGGGTCGCAAAAAACTGCTAAGAGTTCCTGCGACTTTATCTCTAAGGCGCAAGAAGGAACACCGTGGTGGTTTTAGTCGGTGCAGTCGACATAACCTGTCTTTGCCCCGCGAGGACAGGATTGCTGACTTCCAAATTTAAATATGCTATTATATCGTTAATATGTATAATCAATCTTTGTTTTTAAATTATAACGAACTAATTGTTATTGCTTTATAAGATACAAAACAATATTACAAAGTGATAAAGTTTCGATAGCTAAAAACAAATATCTACTTTTCATTGTTAGTATATAAGCCGTATTTTAATATGATTTTTATTATCCGAGACAAAAACATATTTTTTTTTAATTCTAAATATAACGGTGTATAAAGTAAGTAAAAAAGGCTTATCATATAACTAAACACCATACGCTGTCATATGTGATTATAGCACTGAGGAGCTATAAGTGAATTTGATTGCTGGCGCTGTAAAAGTGAAATTCAATTTAGCAGGACATTGAAGTAATCAAATAACCGAACGTTCCTAAAAATTTGAATTCAAAATGGAACTGCTTTTACTTCTCGTTGTTTTGCTTTTGAATTAAAAAATATAAAAGACCACAGGTTTCTCGTTTCTTCATTTCATTGTTTTATATAAGTGCGTAAAGGCAAGAATTACACGAAGGAAAAATATTTTAACTTTTTCACGGTAATAATGAACATTACTTTATCAAAATATAACAGAACAGTTTACACGTAACAATCAATATTTATAACACTTAAAAATTCTTATTTAGATCTATTTAGAGAGTATTTAAGTGTATAAGAGTATTCCTTGAGTTATTGCACTGAAAATATATTATACAAAACGGCTGAACACTCGTAAAATTACGTTCTACCTATCGGACTCATCCTCATCCCGATGAAGGACGTTCGATCGGTCCCAAACAGGTCAGCACCAATATCAACTTCACTTGAGTTAAGTCGTTTTTTAAAATATATATTTTCACTAATACTTTTTAGAAATAAACGCTTCCTGCATACGTCTCGACTTATTCTATGTGACTGATAGATGCATAAAAAATATAAATATAAAGTGACGCGCAGCTTGATTTCAATTTCCAATGGCTCTTATATGGCTGTCATATTGGGTATCAAAAATAAAAATAACATTTAGAAGAACGTTAAAAACTACTTTTTTAATTTATCAAGTGCATATAAACCTCAGTACGACACTATATGTTTAAGAAGCATAACATACAGGTTTAAAGAAGCATAACATACAGGTTTGAAAGAACGAGCGACCAATAAAACTTATTGGTACAATTGAATTTATATAACAGAAAAACTTTTATATGTATGCAAAATATATTTTTACACAATTTTTGACAATCAAAGAAAAAGTGGAAAAACTTTAACTTGCCCCACGATTTTATATCACATTTAAAAGAGCTTTCTTGCACTATTAGATTACTGCCACTGTGTAGCGCTAAATTGGATTTCTCCTTTTCTTGTGCAAGGCATTCGCTTAGAATAGTGCCTACACATAGTTTATTTTAAGTAATTCGTTTTTAGCGTAAGTTTTCTTTCTCTTATTTTGTTTGTTTCCATAATTTCTTTAATTATGAGTTGCAGAAAATATTTTTCGACGAATAACTATGTATTTATTACTCGTTTTTACTTCTAACGTACTTATTTGAATAGGTACACCGACATCATATAACATATTTAAAATATTTCATGAAATATTCGTGTCACAGGTTCATTAATATATGCGAACCTATGCGAATGTATTTAATAATAATAATGTATTAAAACAAAAAATATCGTCTGATAATGTATTTAGAATACACACTAAGAATAAATAATGGACAAAAATATATATATTTATATCAGCCGAGAAATTATTGCAATTTTTTTAAAACATTTAAGAAATCTTTAAAGTTATCTAGTTTTGATACTCTAACAAACGTTTTATTGTAGTTGCTCAGGGTTCTAGGCAGAGGATGATATAGTCGCAAATTGGTTCGGTATGTGTCCCTGATTAGTTTACTCATACGAATCCTGGATGCTTCTAACGTCAGTGCCAATATTTTAAGTTATGTTAAACATTAGACAAATCTATTAATAATCTTAAGTAGAAAGCATAAATTAGAAATAATTTTAAAATACATGTTTTAAAATATTTAACTCATATCGCTGTCTACCCAAAATAATAAAGTGATTTAAAGGCGAGTTGTTTTGTGTAAACGTGTTGGACTTTTTTTATTCCGTTGAGAAGGAATCGCATACATTGGAGTCCATACTACGGATTCCAGTTCGAGAATGGTACGCACAAAAAAAAATGCTTTATTTAATTGAATAAGTTGTATATCAGGTGCATTTATTTCAGAATATTTTATTCTGCGCAAACATAAGAATTAAGTTAAATGCTGACAATTTCCTGATTTCCGTATTACTTGACACCTATACATCATCATTACATGGTCTAAGGAAAAGATGATAATTTTTTTTTTGGTTGCTCTTAACTTATTCCAAAAGTTATTTGCGTTATTTCTTTTGTTATTTTTTATTGGTTTAATATATGTTATAATTATTTGTAAAATAAATCACAACCTCTAAAACAAAGCTTGTCATCAAGAATATTGACAACTTAACACATGTAGGCATCATCAATACATTACATTAGGCATTATACAGGATATTATTCCAACTTCTTTTAAAAAGGGAACAAGATGAATGCACTGCTAAGCAATAAGATGCCAAATTATTGTGTTATAGTCTCGCGCAAAGTACATATACAGTATACATTATTAAAATAGAACCCTTTAGTTATGATTTTCTATTCAGTAATTTAAGCGTAATTAATTATTAGAATTTAATTCAATACATTAAATTCTTCTTCGGGTAGATCATTAAAATATTGTTGGAGCGTAATATAAAAATAACGCCTTAATCAACGAAAACTCACCCCATTTCATAACAATTAAGGGCTATTTATTTGCAAAATCCCGTCATTAGGGTTGGCGCAAACAAGGTAATGTTCTATTTATGTCGGCTTTACTAATCCCTTTATAATTGCTTATATAATTTACGACACAGCCGGTAAACACTTCATTTACACATTTTCGTTATAAATCATTGTGTAACCGATGTTGGGGATTGAATACTATCTTTTAAAATTGTGACATTAGTATATATAGTGTGTTTAAATAGAGATTTATAGTTTACTCTTCCGCTGCACCCTCTGAGGCGAATTCGAACCTGCCTTTTCAGCTACCTTAGAGCAGCCTCCTCCACGGCCTCATTCTCTTCAGGCGGCCAGGTTTCTTTTAGCTTTGCCGCGGCTGGCCCGAGCCGCAGGTACTAAGCCCCACCCCTACGACATTTTTAACTCATTAACTAATAAAGCCAATGATTAAAAGACTTAAGTCTAGGTTATATACAAGTATATATGTATGCACTTGTATACTAGTATTATTTAAATCTTAATGTAATACCAATTATGTAAGAACTAAGGTAGATAAAGAGCAGGCTTTATCTGCCTTAGTTCATCTTTTATATTTAATAGTAATACAGTATGACAATAATTCAGCGATTAGCGATTGAGATCCGCGTTCAGGTGCTCCAGTGTCATATTTTTAATGTATTATAAATCACCAAGATTAAGCAAGGACTAACCCAGGAAGCGCTTACTCTTGGATAAGTATTTTGGTAAAAAGTAAAGCCCATTTTTAAATCAAAATAATTAGCGTTGAAATCGAGAATACTCGTTTTTCTGAAAACGAGGAATTAACAAGACAATTTACAGTATTATACGCTTACCCTATATGGATATTAATGTAGGCTACTTTTACCACTATTAGGTGACATAATAGTTCATATAACTTTTAACTCACAGTTTTTAACTTTATCAACTTTTGAAATATTTTAAGAATGTTTAAAACATATAATGTATTGGTATGCAGAACTTGTATTAAATTTGTGTACAAATATCTTACCTTAAACCTATATTAAAAACAAACTTCATAGCTCAGCGTTTCAATCAACGTAGTATCTAAAAGCTATTGGCATTTGAATAACTTTCGAGGAAGTATGTTATGAATATGTTAGAATATCAAATTTAGGTTCAGTGAACGAATCTAATTTTATGCGATGAAGTCTGCAAGATTTCTTAATATTTATTGCAATAATATCAGTTACTAGAACATAGACATGAAATAAAGTAAAAAAGGTAAAATTATATTAAAATATATGTTCAATACTTTTACACATATTTTGGCTTGCAACGTTTTAATACATGTAGAATTTATAGGATCGCATTTCTTTTCTTTAATTTCTTACTATAGCTTTATTTTTCTCTCAACCTTAATGTAAAGTTTCTTTGGCTTATTATTTAAAGAATAAGAATAGAATGAACTAATAAAAAGGTAAACAAAATTTCAATGGTTTGGGTGGCAGCGGGCCCTACGCTCTATATCTTGCTGAGAACATAAACATTAAGTAAAATTGACGAAATCGGCAAAATTAGTGTCATCTCTGAACCACCCCAACTGCTTTAAAATTAGTAACAGAACTAAGGCAAACGTATATAGTAAATGTATGTATGAAAAAATATATAACCTAGAGTTACAAGTAGTTTAATCATTGACTTTATTAGTTAATGAATGTTACAGTGGGTTGTTTTAACTCGATTTTATATAGAACAAATAAATTACGTGTTTTATATTTAATAGAGACATCAAAGACAAATGACAAAGTTTTTCGTCCGACATCATTCCACTTCACGTTTTTGACCTTTTATTTTCTAAAGTAACACTCTAAAGCAGTGCAATAAAATACTTAACCTGCCTAACAGATTAATGTTCAAGAAAGAGCACGTATTAAATGATAATATCTTGTTTGAAACGTGAAATGTTTTGCTGAACTTTCGTATGTTCCCTTACTTATAAGGAAAGGTTTGAGAAATAGCTCTTCGGAATTTGCATTTTCTGTTTTTTTTTTTGTTTTAGACAAAGTAAATTCACTATTGATATCGTTACAAAACTTAAATAAATAATATATAAATTTATATATGTTCCGGGTACTACCCTTGGATCCCATCATTTTACACCAAGCCCGTCATCGTGGGCAGGAAAATGCCCAAAACCGAGTTATTAGCTTCTGGGCGTGTCTCTTCTGGTCTCGTAAATAGAATTTGTCTACAAATTAAAAAATCACGAAAATTGGTACAAAAATAAACTAAAACCAACAACATGTAGGTATATAAAACATGACGACGAACAATATAGCACATGGACCTATGAATATTTGATTACATATACTTTGATATTTTCTACTTTTAAAAATAATATAATGCACTAACCTACATAATGCAAACTTCGGCCGGTTGCTGATCATAACTTGGCAAAAAATGTCATTCAACACTAAAAGATGGAGTTCGGAGTATCGTTTTCGGTAGTTTAATATGTCAAATAACGAACACAACCATTTTTAGTTGAATATAATGTGAAATTATTACTTTAATTTATTTTTATATTATATGTGTACGATTGTGTACACAAGGTCTGAAAGGGTTAAAAAATGTCCACTACAGTCAAAGCATGTACACGGTTCAAAGTAAGCACGTGAAATCTCAGTTTGTACTAAGATTCATCTTCATTAGGGCTCACCCGAGCGATAAAGTATCCTCGTAGAAGCGCAATGCAACTGACACGCTTTTTTCTTGGTAAATGTGATAAAAAACCAGATTTTACTATGTTTGTCGGGCTTCCAACGCAAAGAAGTATAGCATTTTCGTTAAACTAATTTGGATTAGTTACAAAACTTTTTTCCCTCTGCAACATAGCCAACAACTACGTTCATACTGATGAATTGCCATCTAGATATTAATTAATGTGTGACCGTTGACTCGTAAGAACACGGTAGGTGCAATACTGCTTCGTTATTATGGGTGACTATGTATACATTGATTCCTAGTTTATTTTGCCTTAACTATACTTTGTTAAACTTTTGAAAAATAAAGAGTGACTAATTTGATTTACTAAATTTCTCATGTTGTAATTCAGATTCAAATTAAGCCAAAAAATATTTGTGAGATATCATATCTCATAAATATGCTTTATGATTCAAAATAAACTGAAAAGCTCTGAATTATATTTGAGGAAATTTACAGTAGAATCATTTTATTTAATTCACCAGGATATATTAAACATGCTGAATAATAATTGAACATAGTTATGTTTTTAATAAAATATTTGTTACGAGCCCAAAAAACAAATTTTATATACTTGATGATAATGAAACAACTAACTAACAGTTATTTTATTATACTGTTTGAACTTTTACAAATTATAAATGTTTTGTTAGAACTTAAAAACTCTTTTAATATATCATGATTTTTTTTAAGTTTTTGGATTTAAAAAGAAAGTTTAGGGAGATTAAGTTTACTGTATTCAACGTCAAAGTGATGTTTTTAAATTTTAATTGCATTAAAACTTTATATTTTAAATGACATATTGGGATGAAATGATTAACGCTTTTTGGAGATGATTAGGAAAATAAAGCTGCAATGCAACCCAGCTAAATTTTCTAGATACAATTCTGTTTGCATGCATAATGGAAAGAATATATATAAGTAAACCAACAACATTTAAAACCATTTCAGTCAAGAAAAATATCTACAGTATCACAAATAAGTACACACTTAACCCTATATCTATAAAATATACTGTTTGTAGGTGAACATGCTGAGGTACATGTATTGTAGTGTATATTGTATATACTGCCAATAAGGTAATTGTGTTTAATCCTCGTATATTTTACCCTCTATTTTTAGTACAGACGAAACGGAGACTTCAACATTTCGTTTTCGGTTTTTTTTCTACTTGAGTGTAATTATGCAATCGAAAGAATAGTTAAAATTCGGGCCTTGAAAGGAGAAGAAGCACGTATTAATGGTAAAACATTAAAATTAGAACCAGTTCCAGAGCAATCCGTGAGAAATTCGTGAAAAGAGTTTCGTATTGGCGGACTAATTGCCTGATGCATTGTGCAACGAGAGAAATCTTAGTAGGTGCACAATCTTTTTACAGGAAACCTCTATATTTCATATAGTAGGATTATATGATATAATAATTAAGGACTATTTATTAAATAACTTACACAATAAAACTCGTTACAACTTGTCAGATGTACCTATACATCAATTTACAATTTTTTTTAAATTTTGTAACGATATCAATAATAAAGTTCCTTCGTCTATAACAGAAGACTCAAATTTCGAAGAGCTATTCATCAAACGTTTTACTTTAATAAGGGGACACACGAATGCTCAGCAGAACGTTTAATGTTTGTAATAAGATAATTTCATTTAATACGTGCTCTTTTTGGACATTAATCTAGGACGCGGGTTAAGCATTTTTTTGCACTGCTTAAGAAAGGTCGCTTCTCTGTGATAATTGAAAAAATGCCGTACGAACTTTTTTTAACTTGTCATTTAGCTACTTTTGCAAATTTATTTAATAGAGACATCATATGACTCATGTCTTTTTATTAAATAAATTTTGTCTGCGCAAAATGCGGTTTCTTATTACGACAAACATGTAATTATTGTGATATATATAAAACTAAATTAAAATAACGCACTGTAACTAATAAAGTCAATGATTACACCACTTGTAACTACTATTACGGTTCAAATAATAATAGAATACCAATAATCTTTAAAAAGTGTAATCTTTGTTTGCCTTTGTTCTTCTGTCATGATTAATAGTAATAACCAGCATGACAGCTATAATTGAGCGATTAGCAATCGAGATCCGCACTTCGGTGCCCCAGTGTCATATTTTCAATGTATTATCAATCACCAAGATTGAGTATAGCCTAACCTAGGAAGCGCTTGCGCTTGGATAAGTATTGTGATATAAATGAAAACTATTTTTTATTAGAAATAACGTGTTGCAAAAATAATTGTTTTAATATTAGCTTAGAGTTTAAATCTGTTTTCTTAATTTTAAAGTTTTTTTTTTTACGATTTTTTTTACATTTGAAAGAATTATTTGTATTTTCCGTTTTAATATTCACATATTATCAGCGTTGACACTGAAATTGTGTTTTCTAAACCAGGAATTTAACAAGACAGTTTACAGTATTATGAATGTAAACAGTACGATGTCGATTTTACCACCTTTTACAGGTGACATAATAGTTAAGTACGTTATAGCTCACAGCTTTTACCTACATCAAAACTATAAATATTTCAGAAATGATTACAACATTTGGTTTATTGCTATGCGGAACTTGCCTTAAATTTGTATGCAAATATCTTACCTTACACTTAAATTGAAGACAAACTTCATCGATGCTCAGCGTTTCAATCAACGTAGATCTAAAAGCTATTGACATTCGAATAACTTTCAAGGCAGTATGTTATGAACATGTTAGAATATTAAATTAAGATTATCAATACAATAACATCAGTAACTAAAATATGAACTACTAATTTAACGAAACAATGACAGGACATAGAGTAAAAAATAGATTTAGCTTTACACATATTTTTGCTTGCAACGTTCTAATAGATGCAGAATTTATAAGATCTGTTTTCTTTTATTTCTTATTATAATTTTCCTTTTCTTTCAACCTTCATGTAAAGATTCTTTGGTTTATTATCTGAAGAATAAGAAAAGAATGGACTATTAAAAACATTAACAAATTTCCACGGCTTAGCTGGTTGTGGGCCCTACGTTCTTACTCTTGCTGAGAACAAAAACAATAAATCGAAGTGACCCAACCGGAATTGCCAGCGTTCCTCAGCAAAAATAGTGTGATCTGTAAACCACCCCAACCTTGCAAATTTAAGGTAAAAGTATCCGTTTTTACTGTAATCGTTTTACAAAATTTATCATTTAAATCTGGCATTTGTTTGCTAAAATTTTAAAAACATGATTAAAGGCGTTATATATAATAAAACGTGAACCTATTTGACAACAGCAACAAGAAAACATAAGCATAGTCTTTGATAATCTGATTGCGTTCAATGTGGTAGTTGTACCCTTCTGATTAAAGTGTAAAATATTACAAAAATATATTTATTTCAAATCACTACATAGTATAAATAAAACAAAGTCAAATTATCTGTCCCTATATCCCTGTGTATGCTTAAGTTTTCAAAACTATGTAACAGAATTTGATGCTTTTTTTTAATTGATAGTGATGGAAAAGGAAGGTTTACATGTATAATTCATGCATAATATGATAGCAAAACGCTGATAAATTTATATCTTTTTCCATAAATTTTACAGATATCAGTATTTCACCCGTGCGGAGCTAGAGCGGGTCGCTAGTAATATATAAAGCGATACAGAACTGTAGGAGTTTCTAACATCACCTTAAACATTCATATGTTATTAACACACATTGAAATTTCATGAACAACTTTTTAAAGATATGATAGGAATTTTTCGATTCACACTTGTCATTTAATTTTAAACTCGCATTTAAGAAACATATCATCTGTAAAACGACGAAAAAATCCACTTTTACGCGAATCAGGTACTACCGAAGTGTCGACATGTTTCTGTCCATTCATTAATACAACATTACAACATTGAAACGGATATTTTTTTTATAACATCTAATAGGCAAACGAGCAAGACGGGTCACCTGATGGTAAGTGATTCACCGCCGCCCATGGTCACCAGCGACGCCAGTGCGTTGCCTACACTTAAGGTAAGAAATGCTCTTGTATAACCCAATGTTGCAGTAGTTGGGGAAGACCGGTGGTGGAAACGAATTACAGAGAATTACTGTGCGTGGAAGAAAGCTGTTTTTAAAACGCATTGTAAAGAAACGCCAACCATCCAGATGGTGCGGATGTTCCAGCGAGACGATTGGTTGCGAAAATCAGCGGCTTCTATTAAGTTGAACAACTCCTCGGAACACTCCCATTGTAAATTCTGTAAAATATGTATAGGGAAGATAGATGCCTATGCAGTGCCAAAGGATCAAGCCGATCGGCAAGTTCAGGGTCGTCGACAATCCATGTGTCCAACGCTGGATTCGATTGAATGGAGATAGCTAATAGATCGGAGCCCCGGCCCAAAGGTGGCAGCAATACTCCCATGTGAGGCCGCACCTGCGCCTTATACAGTTTAAGCCGGCATGAAGTACTGTTTTATCGAGGCCATTTTATCCTTGCTCTCCAAGTGACCGCCAAACTGGACAACAATTTACCAATGCAATTTGCCTCTTAAAGAACCTGGAAGCAGAGTTGTACTTCTTCTTGAGTGAGTCAGAGTTTACATCCTTAGCGGCCTTTGCCCTAGCCCAAGCTTGGTAGCATTCCCGCTTGCGACGCTGTGCGCCACGGCAGGACCCACCAAACCAGGGCCGAGACCTGCCACCGACAGGCACCGCTGAGCTAGGAACAAACAATTCCATGCCCTGCAGCACAACGCCGGCAACCGAATCAGCGCAGGTGCTAGGATCCTCCGACTTGAAGCAAATCTGCCCCATGGGTAGGATGCAAAGAAAGAGCGCATCCCGTCCCAGTCTGCTGACCTGTAGTGCCAAACACGTCGTCTACCAGGTGGAAGTGGTAGCGACGAGACGGTGAGAGGCACCTCGCTCCGAACTAGGCAATGGTCCGATGACCCGAGAGGAGCATCGACCCATACCCGAATGGGTTCGGGGCGAGAGGTCAGCAGAAGGTCCAATAAGGAAGGTGAATGGTCTTCCACATCCGGCACACGAGTGGGAGAAGGTACCATCTGCGTCAGACCATTGGCAATGGCAAAATCGTGAGCAGACCTTCCTGCATGGTCAGTACGTGTGACCCAAGCCAGTCAGAGTGGTGGGCATTAAACTACAATTTCTACAGTAGGAATCTGCTCAAGTATTCTTTCTGTAGACACCTGCAGGTGTTCGAAGAGCCGGTCAATTTCCGAATTTCCAAGACAAGACCTGTAGATGCTGGCGTAGACGCGATTGGATTCTACAATCTACGCGCACCAAAGGATCGTCAGGTATCTGCCTTCAAGACTGCTGATCCTACGATAACAAATTCCTCCCTGACGTACACACACATACCGGCGCGTGGTACAAAAAGTGCTTCAGGCTATAGGCGGGTGAATTAGATATGGAGTGTCCGTTGGGAGAAATCTGCATCGTCGTCAGGAAAATCCAATCTGGCCTTTCCGTCTCGAGATGGTGGTGGACGGCATTTAAGTTCGAGTGAAGTCCCCTGATGTTAGAAAAATCCACTGCTAAAGTGGAGGGGGACTTCCTTGTGATTGGGCTCAGTTTGTACCCAACAGCTGTAATTAACAACGCTTGATGTGCCCCCCCAGAATTCGATGGGCAGCCTGAGCCAGAGCTAGAGGATAGCATCTCTCGCGGTCACCAAGGGTGAGAAATTGTGGGACAGGGAATAAAAAAAACTGGAAGGGGCAAACTGATACTCATTCCCACACGCAACGCAACAGTCCCTAGAAAATCTGCTGCGATACGTGTAGTAAAATGGAAGTGCAGTTGCTATTTGGGCCCTGAGGTAGAGGGATAAGGGATAAGGGCGCGGACTCTCACGCATCAGTCGAAACGCGGTGCTTCTAGGAGGCCCCCACTTCACGCTTGATTTTCTGTGAGTTATTCCTGATTGTCTGATTATTCATGATGGATATCATGAATAATCTTAATATCATTACATAATGCAGGCAGAGGCGCTATGAATGTAAAATAACGTTTTAAGTAGTAGTTATATATTCGCATTAATTCTTTATATTTTTCCCCGACGTTTCGGACTCTTTACAGCATCCATGATCATCGGCAAACTATGATGAGATAAGTATGGTAAGTAACCACTAAAGTTTTTACTTGAGATTTGACATAGCTTGCTATTTTCTTAATTTCAAACATTGCTTTGGCAAAAAGTCTTGTGACTTTGTAGTTTTTATGTCACTGGGTTTAATTTTTAAATTTATTGGATACAACGCAGGTGGTAAAAACCGACCGTCTTCTCTATTAAAACAAGGAAATTTTTATTATCTATAGCTTTCTGAATCATGGTATGTTAAAGTTATTTTACAAGTATTTTTAGGTTTGTCTAAAGTGTGGTCGCAAATTACAGATTTCTTTAGGCGTGTTGATTCCTTGTGGTTAGAGCACATCGGATTTGCGACAAGGAGCGTTTCACGGCTGAACTGGATAATATTAATAATGCTAGTAGAATATATGACTTTGCGACGACTGCAGACTTATCGTAAATGCTTTTATATTGAAAAAAAAAATATTTACTCAAACATAACGTGGTTCAACAGAACAATTTCATAATACAAAAGACAAACACCCATGACACAGGCCGTTTATAATTTAGATGTGTTGATTAAGATTCTGTCGTATAATCCATAAGTAATTTAATTTACATGCAAATTCGGTTAATCGTTATCAAACATAACTAACTACAAGGAAGTGATGCAAATTAAAAATAAGACAAACATAAATATATAAACCTCTCTCTTGAAAACCGAGATTATAGAAATTATTATTTTACTGAAGTTATAGAAATTTTAGTATGAGCAGTATATTTAGTATTAAGATATTTGTATATAAGTTTAGTGGTTTTATGAGTAAAAAATCAAGTGTACCGGTGTAAAACTTTGTGTCATACATTTTGAGGACAATATGTGCTGTTAAATCACTAATTGAAAGACACAAGTCTATGTTTTTCCTTTAGCTCATTAAGAAAAGTCCGCTTCAGTCAAAGCAAGTACACGGTTCAAAGTAAGCACGTGAAAACTCTGTTTGTAACAAGTATCATCTTCATTAGGATCTACCAAGCGATAAAGTATCCTTGTAGAACCGTAATTGTAACTGACACGCTTTTTTTCTTGGTAAATGTGATAAATAACCAGATTTTACTATACCAATAAAAAAAAGCATTTTCGTTTAACTAATTTGGTTTAGTTCAAGAAATTCTATTCCGTTGCAACATAGTCAACATTTATCGTTCTTACTGATGAGTTGCCATCCAGATACCAATTACTGTGTAACCGTTGACTTGTAACATCACCATAAGTACAACACCGTTTCGTTATTATGGGTGACTATATTTACATTAATTCCTAGTTTATTATGCGTTAACTAAAGTTTGTTAAATTCTTGCATAAGAAGCATCTAAAATCTATGACCTGAAAGAAGCAAAAGAAAACCTGAATGAGTATGTCTATATGTTACGTTGATAGAACTCCCGGACGCTAAATGGACTGAAACTATTAAATAAAATGACTTTACGGATTTTATCGAGTTTATTTTACATTTTTAAATTCCCGACGTTTCCAACAATTTCCAGCGGCCGTGGTCACGGGGTAGACTTTTATTTAATAAAGTATAATATTCGCGTAAACAATAGAAATAATTATGAACTGAAACTGTCAGTTCAGGATTATTATGCAAACAAACCGCTTTCGAGAGTTGTTATGCTTTGCTTATTGTCACTGTCAATGCAGCTAAGAATTTTTTTACACTAGATTATGGCACTTTATTATTTGTTCAATATATTATTGCCGAAAAGCTAGTCATAAAATTTCATATATAAAAAAAATATTTTGGACAAAACTTGGCTAGTATCAATAATAAGAATAAAATAAGGCTAAAATGTGTATTAACTAAAGCAAATATCCTAAATGTATCTATTATTAAATTAAAATTAAAATAATAAATTAAAATGTTCTTTATAAGAATCTTTACAATTTTCCTTTTAGGTTATCTTTCCAAATAGTACGAATGCTATAGAAAATATGTTAAAAAATTCTCAGTGTCTAATGTAAAAGCGTGAGTGTTGAAATTTTTATTAGTATAAGAACTAGTTCTTTTTCATTTACATTTATATTAACACACAATATTATAAGGGTATAATGTTTCATAACAAATTACTTGTGATAAATCTATGATATTTACAAATTTGATTAATCATCATCATCATCATCAGCCTCACAAGTCCACTGCTGGACATTGGCCGCCCCTAATACACGCCTTAGGGGTTTTAGACCGTATCCCACCCACCACGCTGGTCCATTGCGGGTTGATGGGTGGACCGACTTTTTACATGCCCATCCGACGCATTGATCATCTTACTTTCCAGACAATTGGGTGATCGGCCCAAATTGCGCTAACCAACTAGGAAACAACAATAAAATTTGTGGAGTCCCCGCAGGATTCGAACCCACAACCTCGGGTTTCTAAAGCACACGCCTATACCACTAGGCTATGGAGGCAGTTTTTTTGAGAAATTTGATGTACTAAATACTTATGTTGTAATTAAAAATCAAATTAAGCCAATAAATTTTTTTGAAATATCATATTTAATAATACTTTATGATTCAAAATTAAATGGAAAGTTCTGAATGTAACTATTGTGATGATATTTATAGGAGAATCATTTAATTTAAATGACCAGGTAATACATGTATTCAACATGCTGAATAATAATTGAACCTGTTTTCAATAAAATATTTCTCGCCAATCCAAAAAAAATATATATATTCTTGATGATAATGAATGTCAACAACCAACTTTAACTGTAAGTTATGCTGAGCTTTTACAAATTATAAATGATAATGACAAAATATTTTAATTTTACCAATTTTAAAAATAAATTTACAAATTATTGTTAGAACTTAAAAACTCTTTTAAAAAAACACGATAAATTCGTGTTTTTTTTTAAGTTTTTGTCAACATTAAAGACTGTAGAATTTAAATAACATATAGGGATGAAATGATTGGCACTTTTTGGGCATGCTACGAAATTTATATCTCTTGGTAATAAAAATGTCGGACTTGAATGACAGATTAATAGCTTTCGGCGGGTCAAGGGTTATTGTTAAACGTGTTATCTGAAGCGTGACGCAATTTGCGTGTGTGTCAATTCCCTTATTTATATATGATCTTGGTTAAAGAAAGGCAGAGCTATTCGTATTTATATTAAATCATAATTAAGTTTCAAAGTTGACGTTAATAATGTAAGTCGAAAAAAGTGGCGCTGATATTAATCAAAACGAAGCGTATGTCGTTCTAAACCCACTCATCGACCTGAAACATAAGATGTCATGTGTAGGATGTTTAGATAGTGTTTTAACTGAAATTTATACCATAGCATTGTGATTATTTCCTGACCAATTTCAATTGTTTTGTTGAACCAAATGTTATTTGTCTGCAATTGTATTTTCTTCTTGAAGCTCTTTATCAGGTTTAAAAATAATAAAATGATGGAACTTAATATAAAAATAATAAAACATCAAAGTATTATTTAAACTTACATGTATTTTTTCTGAGTACCTCTGCTACACTTGTATACACTACACAAGTACAGACATAGGCGCTGTGGTGATGCATCCCCATTTATTTTCTGGTAAATATAATTATGAATTGTAATACAAGTACTGCTTGATGATGCAATGTAATCTTATGTAAAGTCTTTAAAATATAGATAATGTACTGGTATTTTATTAGCAACAAGTCAAATTTTAACAAAAATATATGACCGACATCTAGCTAACAGTTTTACGCAGTATAAGCAGGTCTCCGTACGAAATTGCGTCGCGTTTTCTGCCACCACATTTTAAATCTCTGATAACTTTTAAGGTATTCATTTCATCAAAATGTTATCTGTTACACGTTTCGTGTACGCAGAAAGATTTTTTAAATGCAATAACTTTAATATTAACTTAAACTGTATTATCCTAAATAAGCTTTGAATGTGCCTGATTGCAATTTATTTAAATGTTTACGTTAAAATGCTTATCGTGAGTTATTCTTAAAACATAGACCAATTTAAGTAGTTCAATTATGTAAAACATGTTTTTAGTCCATCTTTTACGGTTTTGGTCGCGTTTGTAAATTAATCGCACGAGACTTTGAATCATGGTGCCGTAGTTTGTTTTATTTCTCATATATCTATTTAACTACTTTTAACAGAATTATAAAAAAATTGGGACCAATGGGAACCTAATATCTTTCCTTTAAAACTAAATTTGAAAGAATACACAAAATCTAGGCACTAGGAGTGCGTAACGAAGTAACTTATATAAAAAAGAAAAGAAAAAAAAACATACGCTCTAAATTGAGCACCCCTTTTTTTAAGAAGTCGGTCAGAAAAGTACATTTTACAAGAGTTTTACAAAATGTTTGTTATTCTTTACGAGTAATAAACGCGAAAGATAATCTAGTCGAGAAACAGGTCTATTTAATGAGTTTACTTCTATTCTTATCAGGGTTAAATTTAAGCCAAGTTGGCGGCTAATATATTTGAATACAAAGAAACTGATTAATAGCAAATTATTTCCTATATTTCTTTTAGGGGAGCAGCCTAAATGAATAAACTAATTTCCTCAAATGATAGACAGACATAGAATAAATAAATGCAGTAAAACATATTTTCTAGAAAATATACTCTTAATAGAAAACTTTTATGATATAAAGTAAAAGTTATGTTAAAACCAAAATTCATAAATTGATTAGTGCTATTATTTTAATCGCTTAAAAAACCTTCCTAATTGATTTTTTCTCTTTGCTTTATTTAATTACTTCCTTATTTTATGTATAACAATGCACACTTAGTAACGCAAAGTGGGAACGAATTCAAATGTATTTTAAATTTTATTTTTAAGCTTTTACTAAAGCAAATTACATGTTTGATAGAGAAAAAGGCAAAAGAGTAAGTGCTCCAATTGAAATAATTTATTGCCGCTGCCGGTTTAATTTTTCGAACGAAACAGCAGTAAAAGCGAAACAGAAAAAGTGTTATTGGCAATTAAAAAGTATGTACTATTTTAGTAGTAGTATTGTTTTTACATTTCTTAACGTGATAAGTACTCACTCAAGTTCCCAAAAGTTTATATATGAGATAGTTTAAAATGTTATATGGTGTTATGTTTATAGATATAATTGAAAAAAGGGATGGGATTTTGCACTATACGTGGATTTATTTCTTTTTATCTAAGTATACTGTATTATTATAAGTAACTCAGAAAAATAAAATGTTAAATGTTTTCTTCTTCTTGATGCGGAGGACAGGTATGGTAGTACGCCTACCAACCTCGACCCCTCAGGGCGCATAGGAAGCGGTTTTATACAGCCGGCTTAGAGCCTTTGCGGCTGCCTTACTCATTTTACTGGGAGATGCCGCTTAGCTTCTAGGTGGCTTAGCCAGCCTGCATGCATTCAACTATACCACCACGATGGTACAACAATTGGCCTCGAAAGTCTTACTATTCTGCCATAAGCATCACACCTATCGATTATTACTGTTCAGCAGGGAAAAAACCTTAAGTGTTGGCACAAATGCCTCCAAAGAGCTTATTTATTCGTCCAGCTGAAGTTTACAAGTTAAACTATTACATACTTTCTTACTCAGTAGTTAGCAAAAATTTGTTAATTGTATAAGTTTATGGATACCACACATATAAAAGGTTAAAAAAGTATTATATTAAGAATGGGTATTTATGGGCAAAAAGATAAATAATATTTCAACAGAAACTAATGTTCTTATTGTTTATAAGTACTTATATATATATATATCAATTAAACTTAAACAAAATTAACTATAAGATTTTCTTCAAAGTAGTAACCGTTTCCGTTTAGTACTGGCTACATGGTTCTGCCTGTGTTATTTATATATATTTCTAAAATGGATTTTCTCGGGCTAAAAGTCGCTAATGTACCTCAAGGTATATGTAGCTTTCCATAGTGAAATAATATATTAAATCATCATAGTAGTTTTTGGGTTCTTTAATCTCAAACATTTACATAAAAATACAAATTTTTCCTTTTTATTATATTAGTATAGATAATTTTATTATATTAAAATGGGAATCATATGTAGTAAATCGAATCAAAATTGGTATCAGTATCATGTTTCTATTAATTTAATCTTTATTTAAATACTGAATATTCCTTACAACTGTAACAAGACTCTACTGTATGCTGCACGGCCAATAATTGCGTTCAATAAAATTTAATTAAAAACTTCTGAAGAAACTTTACACTGCAAGTGTCTGCGATTAGTTCCAATCATTAGCTGCCTTTATGTTCGTTAACATTAGTAGTAGGAGTTAAATTATGTTCATCATTAGCTATCAATTATTTTTAATATAATTTTTTTTTTTTTCTATTCGTAATTTAATCAGATACAATATTGCAAATGTATTTTTAACTTAATACATATTGCGAGATAGGATGCGACCGTGAAGTTATCCCACTCGTCCTGACGAAGGAGTTCCGATAGGTCCGAAACTAGGCGGCGCAAATAACGATTTCTTGTAAGTTTAGCATTTTATAGTATATAATTTTTTCATAAATGTCATTGTTACATCAGCACATATTTATTTAAATATTCAGTAAAATTACTTTCTAAGCAATTTCCTATGCTATCATAGACAGTCTAGTATCTCACAAAATATAAAAAATATTTTTTGTACATAAGAATTGAGATGCTAATTAATTCTTGACTTCCATTATAACCAGCATAAAATATTTTATACCAATTTAAAACAGAATACTTTATTTTCACTACAAAATTACCAGGATTCACTTACTTTTAATATTGACTTTTCAAGTTATTAGCGAGGTCAAACTTAGGTTAGGTTAACAAAAACATCCCCGAACAGGTTCTCGCTTTGTCGTAGCGGTGGGGCTCAGTACCTGCGGCTTGGGTCAGCCGCAGGGGAAGCTAAGAGGAACCTGGCCCGGCCTGAGGTGTAAGGCCGGCCGTGGAGAGGCTGCTTCAAGCTGGCTGAACAAGCCCGCTTTGGATGCGCCTAAGGAGGGTGCAGAGGACGGGTTGCAGGAGGTAGACGTGCCGCCCTTCCTGTCTCTCACAACCAGGGTGGAATCGGGGAAGAGGGTGTCGGTATTCCGTAGGCCGCTCACCCTATCCTCCGCGACTCGCGGGCGCACCGCTGATGCGGTGTGAGAGGCCGTGAGGAGGGGACATTCGGCATGGTGTCGTCGATCTCTCCTCGTCCCTGTGTGGATTGGGAACTCCTGGCTCCATGGCTGAGTAACAGACTCGGGGCGTCTGTTACCTAACTACAGGGGCCGAGACGAAGGCGCGCTAGTTCCGACGCCCAGAGGGAGGCAGATGGCCGTAAGGCCGAGATGGAGCTGCTTCGGTGGCCAGCGCCGGTGAGGGTTGCGCCTGATTGTGGTGGGGTGTGGTAGATGAGTGCAAAACGTTCCTGTGACCCCACCCAAAGGCGTCAGGAAGGAACAACGAGGTGGTTTCGGTCGGTGCGAGTCCGACATAACCCGTCTTGCCCCGCGAGGACGGGTATGCGTAGGCATTTCCCACGGTAAAAAAAAAAGGTTAACTAAAACATTTAGATGATTTAACTAAATTATTTCTTAAATAAAATTTTAACTATTATAAAAATACATGCAGATTCTTATTATTTTCTAACAGTAAAACTATCGTTAGCGTAAATTATAAATGTATACAAATAACAATTCAACTACTTACCATGTCCGTCCACTGTAGACATTGCGTCGAGGCGCAAAAATTACAGGATTCAGTTCAATAAACTGCCAAATCTTTTAGCTGCCAATAAGAATAGGGTATAAATGATAGATTTTTCCTGAGTGATTGACAGTTTTCTGTGTAATCTTGATATTTCACACTATTTAAGTATAAATATACGATTTTGTAGTTATTCCAATGTGTACGCTGGTTTTAGTTAAAATTTAAATAAAACTTATGAATCGGTTTCGCATAACGTTTGACAGTATATTACATGTGGAAATATAACAAACATCATCTGTACACTTTATATATGAATGTTATTAATCGTTAACGCGTAGATTTTAGACTTTTCATGATATAATTAGTAATTATCATTAAAATAAATGTTATTTTTAATATTATATATATCGAAGAATCCGAGCATCAGTGTTTTTAAAATGGTGACGTCAGCAACGCTGACGTCACATTCTTTCATACTGATTATCCACTTGAGGTTGTTTGTCCATAGTGACGATGAAAACTCAAAATAGTGTTAAACTTAGTTTATTTAAAAATACTTCGAGCTCCGCACAGTACGACGGTCCGAGCAATAATGAATCATAACTCGGTTCGTCGCCTCTATTTATACTAGTTTGCGTTTGCACTTTTTATTAAACAAAGTAGGCAACTCCTTATTTTATTTCAAAATCACAACAACATTAATGATTAGGTGCATCATTTTAGACGTTCTTAATTATTAATTAGACAACTAGTAATTGCGCCGATACGGCCATTCTGACGGGTGGTGCGCGCTCTGCACCATGCCGCTTCCCAAAAGCTCCTTCCTGCTCAGGGCACTTTAATTCGTAGATCGATCTTTGAAGAACTCGTCGATGCCATTTGTAGTTTACCTGAAGCAATTAAAATATGTTCTGAGTTTGGTACCTGTATGTAACTGTGTATAAACGCAATTAAACTCTTTGGCTTTGTGTTGCTCTTTGGCTTTGTCTTTTTGTAATACATTTTAAATTCATGATCAATCTTAAAAGATTTTATTGTTCTCGAAGATTGTATTGTTCTCGAAGATTGTATTGTTCTCGAAGATTGTATTGTTCTCGAAGATTGTATTGTTCTCGAAGATTGTATGGTTCTCGAAGATTGTATTGTTCTCGAAGATTGTATTGTTCTCGAAGATTGTATTGTTCTCGAAGATTGTATTGTTCTCGAAGATTGTATTGTTCTCGAAGATTGTATGGTTCTCGAAGATTGTATGGTTCTCGAAGATTGTATGGTTCTCGAAGATTGTATGGTTCTCGAAGATTGTATGGTTCTCGAAGATTGTATGGTTCTCGAAGATTGTATGGTTCTCGAAGATTTTTATGGTTCTCGAAGATTGTATGGTTCTCGAAGATTGTATGGTTCTCGAAGATTGTATGGTTCTCGAAGATTGTATGGTTCTCGAAGACTCGTAATGGAAGGTGTGATGCTGTGCTCTGGGCGGTCTTGTTCGCCGTGGTACAGAGGCTCTAAGGAAAGTAGGGAAGGTCGATGCTGTGCTATGCACAGGGCTCTAAAGTGGAATGGTTAAACGTATTTCTGGATGATTGAATGATGGAAGGTGTGATGCTGTGCTCTGGGCGGTCTTGTTCGCCGTGGTACACAGAGGCTCTAAGGAAAGTAGGGGAAGGTCGATGCTGTGCTATGCACAGGGGCTCTAAAGTAGGAATGGTTAAACGTATTTCTGGATTATTGATAATAAATAACATTTTGCGGGTGTGATACACTCTCACAGCTTTCAATAGTAATAGTGTAATTTTTGTACTCCCATGGTTTTAGTTAGCTAGTTGATCTTCCTCGTTTTGATTTTCTACTTGTTGCTGACATGGTTCAGTGTGTAATGTACTCGGAAGGTTTCTGACCATCTCAGATGGTGGAGATTGTTCGATTTCCGCCGATACGGTCACTGGATTGCCAGGTTGTGGTGCACGACGAAGTTGGTCATGAGCCACTTTTCGTCGTCGTCCTCTACCGACAACTCGCTTAACGAGGTACCGGTCATTGTCCAGCACCCTGGAAATCTCATATGGCTCACTATATTTGAGATCCAAGGAAGTTTGGTTGCGAGGATTGTTCTTTATGAGCACATATTCTCCTCTTTGGAATAGGTGTATTTTCGCTTTTCGTAAATTAAACCGTTGCCTGTCTTGTTCTGCAGTTTGGTCACCGTCTGTTCGTCGATATCCACCAGGCTCAATAATTGTGGTGGCACACAATGTTTCTTTTGTGTCAAGAGCGTAAGTGGTGCGATACCTGTAACCCGATGGGCAGTACAATTCATAGCCAATTGTAGTTCATCAAGTACTGTATGCCACTGTCCCGTTTCATAATTCTTGATCATGATTAGGGCATTTTTGAGTGTAGCCATCATTCGTTCAATTTGACCGTTGAAACGGCTAACTCCTGGTGCGATAGCATGGACGTTTATTCAAACCGGTCAAGTAGTTGTTGAAATCGCCAAGAATTCTCTTCCGCTATCAACTATTATTTGTACAGGGTGGGCCAAACAAGTGGACATGGCGTTTTAATGCACCAGTATACTATGCCGACTCTTATCAGTGGCGTGGTAAAACAAGACGTATTTTGTGAAGGCGTCTATTGTTACTATGACATATTGCTGATCGTTCGGAGTGCCTAGTTTGCCGGTTATGTCCATGTGTACTACTTGGAAAGCTGTTGATGGTTTCTGAATAGGGTGCATTTGGACTTGCGTAGCTCCTGAATTCCCTTTTGATGTTTTGCATATGACACAATTGTCTACGAAATTTCGGACAATGGTGCTCATTTTGTCAAACCAATAGGTTTCTTTGATTTTCCTTAAAGTCTTCTCCCAGCCAATGTGTTTAAGGGCTGTATGGTAGGAATTTATGATACTCCATTGAAATGCTTTTGGTACAACCGAACAGGTTTGTTGTCCAAAAACTGGGTCCTGTACTGTTCTTTTTAGCAAGTCATCTTCCAAAAGGTATCCTCCTATTGAGTTGTTGTCTCGGATTGAATCCATTATCGGTCGTAGTACTTCATCCCTTCTTTGTTCTACCTTTAGCCACTCCAAATCCTTTGTCATGATATTGACTGCTAAATCAGTCGGATTTCTGCTAAAGAAGTCTGCGTGTTGCAATCGTTCTCCCTTGCGGTATTCAATATCGAAATCAAAATTCTTAAATTTGCGTCCATAAAGGTACTGCCGGAAGTGTTTGATAGCTCGTACGACTGCCAAAGTCTCTAACTCGTAGGAGTGATATCGGCTTTCTGTTCAGTAGTCCTCATGCTCCACAGCATGTTGTCGTCCATCAATAATTTGTACCAGAACTGATCCAAACCCCAGGCTACTTGCATCAGTGTATAAGAGTATTGGTGCGTCTTCTTGGAATATAGTAAGCACTGGAGCCGATATCAGGATTTGTATGATGGCATTTCGTGCTTTTTCATGGCGCTCATTCCAATCCCATTTAGAGCCTTGTTTAGCGAGTTCATATAATGGCACCATTATGCGTGAAAAATCCGGAATAAACCGTCTGAAGTATCCTGCTAAACCGTTAAATTGTCGCACTTGTTTGGGTGTTTTTGGTACTGGAGCTTTCACTAAGGCTTCCACTTTCTTCGGGCTTGGTCGAACTTGTCCATTTGAAATAATATTGCCCAGATATTCAATTGACTGTTTGAAGAAACTACATTTATTCACATTGATTGAGAATCCGGCCTTCTGTAGTGCTAGGTGTATGCGCTCAATCTTTGATAATCCTTCTGAAAACTCCGCACATTTACAGAGTACGTCATCTACATAGACTTGAGCAGTGTCATCCAAAAGTGAGGATAATGCTTTGTTGATGCATCTCTGATAGACTGAACAGGCGTTAGTCTGGCGTAACGAATGCAGTCTTCTCAATGGATGATTCCGATATAGGGATTTGATGGAATCCGGCTGCCATATCAAAGCTGGTGTAGTATTTTCCTTTCGCCAACTGGTCAATCTGGTCAGATATTAGAGGCAATGGATAATGGTCCCGTAAAGTATTCGTGTTTAATTCACGAAAGTCCACACACAGACGATCATCTCCGTTCTTTTTTTTAACCAGAATGATGGGGCTCGAAAATGGTGATTTACTCTCACGGATGATGTTGTGTTTCAAGAGTTCTTGGATAATTTTGCGAACTTTCTCCCTTTCCACAGGGCTAAGACGATAAGGCCTCCTTTCCACATATTTATTTGAGTCCTTCAATCGGATTTCTAATTCACCAGTATTTACTCTTGTAGTTGGGTATCCGTCAATAAATAAGTGTTCATATTTGTTCAGCAGTGAGCGTAATTGGGATATTTCATTGCAATCCGTTAGGTCACACTCTAGCTGTTCAAAAACTGGACTGTTCTTACTGATCTGGTAGATGGATGGTTGACGAATAAGTTTTGTTCCAGTTGCTGTTATTGTCATACATAGATTTGTTCCATTAATTAAGTTCATCCCAACAAGTATATCTGTAGACATTTCGTAGTCAGGGAGTATATAAAACTGCAACTCGACTGCGATGTCATCAATAGTGCAGATTGTGGATAACGTTGTTAATGACATAATCGGAAATCTCCCAATTCCTCTTAAGCAGTTCACAGTTTGATTCCTTTGACCTGGTAAGGCGTTAGCTACCGTTTCTCGCATGACTGAACATTCGGCACCGCTGTCAAAAACGGCTTTAAAGGTCTTGCTTCCGATTGCCACGTTGATGGGTGCAAGTTTATGGCCTTCTATGTTGTTTATGTTTGTAGTGATTATGCGTTCCCGTCGAAAACAGGTTTCGTACGTATGGCCCACCTTCTTGCAAAATGTACACGTAGGTGGATTTGTTGGTTTGGGTTCCATAAGTTTTGATTCTTCAGGTTTAGTATCCGTAGTTCGAGGTTTATAGCGGCAATCATTAGATGTATGATTGTTCCTTTTGCATATACGGCAAAACAATGAGGGTGTAGTTGATCCTGAAAATCTTGAACGTTTATTTGGTACTACAGAACTTGATCCTGGATGAGGTCGTTTTGTTCGGATTGAAGATGCAACCGAAATTAATTCTGGTACTGTAGTAGCCCTCGCATTAAGTAGTTCCATGCGTAAACGTTCATCATTTATACTTCCAATCACTGCTTCCACTGCATCTTCATTACCCAGCTTATCTTTCGTAACTCTTCTCCATAAAACCCATGCTCGTGACAGAAATTCAGAGATATCCTTCGATGGGTCGTAGGTATGTTCTCTGAATCGTATAATATCCCGTGAGTATCTGTTCTCGGGTTCAAACGTAGTAATGAGATTGTTACGGAGTTCCTCCCATGAGGATGTAGTAACCATCCAGTCATCTACCCACATCTTTGCTCTTCCTTTTAATAGACCTCCAGCTTTCATACGCACGTCAAAATCACTGAGATTGTATGTTTCAATTGCTTTACTTATATGTTGACACCATTCTCGAATCCCAACGTTCAAGTCCGGGTCAAAAGATGGTAGATAAATATCATTGATCTTCACTTTTGGCTCCAGAGGTTTACATAAACGCTCCGACATTTGTTGCATCATTTTCATCATGTGCGTGAAGAACTCAGGTGGTACCCCACCCATAGAAGTACTGGGCATAGGTGACTCCAATGGTTGCTGTGCTGGCTGCACTAGTGCTGGTAGTTGGGGTTGTGGTGCAGCAGGTGTCGATGAAAAGTTCCCTGGATCCCTTCGAATCCCACTTCTGATATCGAAGATCCGAGCATCAGTGTTTTTAAAATGGTGACGTCCAGCAACGCTGACGTCACATTCTTCTTCGTACTGATTATCCACTTGAGGTTGTTTGTCCATAGTGACGATGAAACTCAAAATAGTGTTAAACTTAGTTTATTTAAAATACTTGAGCTCCGCACAGTACGACGGTCCGAGCAATAATGAATCATAACTCGGTTCGTCGCCTCTATTTATACTAGTTTGCGTTTGCACTTTTATTAAACAAAGTAGGCAACTCTAATTTTATTTCAAAATCACAACAACATTAATGATTAGGTGCATCATTTTAGACGTTCTTAATTATTAATTAGACAACTACTAAGTAATTGCGCCGATATATACAACTTTGTTCTCAATGTATACGAGTCATCATCATCATCATAATCAGCCTCTATCAGTCCACTGCTAGACATAGGCCTTTTAAATGAACGTAAGACCGCCGGCCGAAGCACGGAGATAGCCATCCCACCTGGTTGGGGGTCAACCAACACTACGATTTCCTAAACGTGGCCTCCACTCCAGAGCCTTATGGGCCCATTAGCCATCCATTCTTCGGACCACGTGACCAGCCCACTGCCACTTCGATAAGCTAGTCCTTGTCCATATCCTGATCCACAAGTCCAACACTGGTCTGATAGTCGGAGGCCATGATGCTACTCTGTAGTTCATCATGGGAAGTACGCATTTGGGTAAAGACGTTCGTCTTTAAACTCTGCGGTATCGGTGACGTGAGAATGTGGTGTAGCTTCCTAAATGGTGCCCAGCACAACTGAATCCTTCTTTTTTTTTTTCGGATGAACTCACGTTGGTGGAGTTAACCGCTACAACCCGAGTGGGTTCGAGGGCTGTGCAACTTTAAGTGTCGACTTCACCTCTATTCTGTGGCTTAGCTCGAGGACCCCAGAAGGGGACCTCGGCTCGGCTACCACAAATCCTCCTTTCAGATTCCCTCTTGAGCTGTGTCTTCCCAACTACAATATGTGCCTGAGGTGACATATTCATCGACAACTTCGAGAGTAACACCATCGACATTGGCCGGACTCGGGAGAACGTGTAATCCTGAGGTCTAATACGTCGGTAGATTCATTTAAGCTGCACAGCTTAAATGACATTTCCTACAAGCGCTCCAACGACTCAGCCAATATGTCTATATCGAATTCCTATAGGATATTATATTTTAAAATAATTACTCCGAACAGTCAAAGTTAGGTCCCCTTTACAGGGACCGTCTTAATGGTACCACCCGTGCCTATTTCTACCGCTAGAAGTAGTGTGAAAAACTACTGCATGTTCCGGTTTAAAGGGCACAAATCAATCATAAGCACAATCTTTTCTATTTGTTTTCTGCATATACCTTGTTATTCACGACTATACAAAGGTTGACTGTTAGATGTACCTGAGGCATTAAGCCACTTGCGTACACTATGAATTTTTGCAAAAGTTTCAATAAATAAATAACTGTTGGGAAGAAAACGTTCTCGAGTGGCAGCCTCGTACTGACCATCGCAGTGTCGGACGACTCTCACAAGATGGAGGGACTACCTGTGCAAACGTGCTTCAACGACGACTTATTGGAGACCTATACTCAGCATGGCTCTGACAGGATAAAACGATGATTATGTTAGACTCCCAATAAATTTAATTTTATGGATATAATTAAACTAACTGAAATAAATAAGTATTTCGTATCTTTGGTATATGAAATTATACTATTTGTCACAGTGACCAAGAAAGTGATTCCCATTTGAATTATAGAAGTAAAAAATATCAAACATTTGTGTTCAATTTACAAGACTCATAGTTATGGCGCTATTTTATGCTCATGTCTACACATGAAATGTTACCACACAAAACTTTGAACAGCTATAAAATATATAAAATATATATATGCAAATAAGCCATCAAAAGTATGTTTTAGATTTTAACATTACTCGAATATCAAAATTAGCAAAATATCGTTGAGGTCTTATTTTATTCTTTGTATTTAAGCAAACAATAAAGCTTTTCTATTATTACAATAACTCGTTGTAGAAGTTTCTTTCTTGGATATATTAAAACAAACAAACAACTACAGAGGCCTCAGTGCCGCTCATTTAGTTTGTGACTTTGCCTCGGGAACTAAGTAAATTCGCAACCTTTTGTTAGATGTTTATCTTCAAAGTTTTGGAACTAAGAGATAACAAAATATATTGCATTAGCGATCAATCTAACTATTTTTCCAAGAAAAAAGAAGTTCATAATGGAATCTTAATAATATATTTGTCATAAATAAACCTATTATATTTTAGCACTCTAAGCTTGATGTAAGTGTAAGCGCCTCCAAACAATTAAGATTACAGGAATGTTAAAATTTCATGGACGAACAGGATGCGAAATAAGGCGGTTCTATGCATAATCGACAAGAAATTGAAAGTATTGCACAGCGTAAAACAACAAGCTGTAATACTTGGTCCATATTATGAGACAAGTATAAACTCCTATAGCTTAATAATTCAGGAAAGATTCAAGGACGCCGAAGACCAGGCAGAAGTAAAACATCGTGGCTCTGAAACCTCCGCTGGATGGTTCGGATTGAGCACCCGTTCTTTATTTAGAGCGGTCGTTTATAAAGTACACATTGCAATGATGATCCTTGACCTCCGGTAGGAGATGGCACTTAAGAAGAAGAAAAAAGCTTTATGTAGAGGAAAGGCCACCTTTTCCTTTTGCTTGCAAAAATAAAATCTGAAAGTATATTTATATCAAGCGTGCACATATATAATGTATTGAGCAACCTTGATATTTAAAAACATGCGTATGGAAGCGGATCCACTTGTTCAAACTGCTGTTATACCTTAAAAATTTTAAACAAAAATGTTGTTGTGTTTCAAGATTAAGATTTACTCTTGACATTAGATATTTGAGTAACATGAAGTTAGTAATACATTTCTACTATAAAACCATCATCATCATCCACAACCTTATTTTACCTGATTTTTCCATGCTGGTATAGCTTATTAAGTTCACGCCATTTTGTCGTTCTCTAGTAGTCTCATCCTAGTTTCATCCTAGTTAAACCTGCAAACTTGATAACGTCATCCCATCTTACTACTGATCCTGACACTATAGGAATAGGGGGCATATCACAACCACCCAAAACCTGACCTCACCTGTCCGTGGTACCCTTTGCTGTTTAACGAACGAGGTTTAGGCCACTCATCAAGACTGCACTGGCCAGCGTGGTGTTTTAAGGCTTTAAACCCTTTATGCTAATATGATTAACTCCATATAGTACCAATACGACCTATTTTATTTCCTTTTGTGAAATTTATTACCTATAAGATAAATTTATACAGATTTAAGTACCATTGAATAAAATAATTGCCTTCGACACGTTTACTGCTAGAAGGTCATAATTGTAAACTTTCAGTGCTAAACTCATAATTGTTTTATCTCCTAATCCTAAAAGTCATAAACTTATAATTATAAGACTTTTTAGTACATGTAATAAATATTATAAAGACTTTTTATACATGTAATAAATAACTGAAACTCTAATTTTGGACTAAATTGTGAGATTTTTTGTACTAGAACTTTACTTTTTAAAGAAAGTTATGGATAGTATTAAAGATATTTTAATTTTAGACTACTATATCAGTGGTTTAGTGCTAATAGCCCTCCTTTATATTTATCAGATCAATATATAGCTAGTATTTCTATGACCTGATTCCTGCGCTATGTTTAAAACTGTTATTAATATTTGATGCAATATAAGTAAAATGGAGATGTTTGTGGGATGTTTTCACAATTCTGGGGGTTCATTGGCTGAGTTCAATCTCAAGAGATGCCAATCCACTACGGTTTTAGGGACTGAACTGGTTCTTGGCCCAGTTACATAAAAACCGGTCTGTGGTCAGAATCTAATTCGTGGAGTGTCAGTTCTGTCGTTCTAGTCAGGTGTTTGAAATTTAAATCGCTGCACAATATTGACGACCTCGTGAGAAGAGCTCTGGTCGATTGTACATAATTTTGGGCGAAATTACATAGATCATGGTTTATTAGGTGGTAAGGCATCATGCACTTGCGAGCTTCAAATTTTTAAGTAAGGCCTTCTATTGATACTTTTTTTTTTTGGCACAAACAGTCAATTACATGAAGAAATTGGAGAGTTTATAAAAATAGATAGGAGGCCAAAAATTTTATAAAAGTTAATATGATATATAAGAAGTACAAGTACAGTAAACATTACCACAAAGAAATATAATAAATAACTTATAGAAGAAAAATTAAAACAATTTATAGTATTGATAATTTATACAAATTTAGTTAACATATCTCGTCGTAATTTTCTTAATTGTTCTCAAAGATATCTACTTCTGAAATTGACTAGTATAACTATATTTAGAACACGTTATTAAATTGTTTTGTTCAGCCTTTTAACGAAACGTGGCCAGCATACTAATTTACGGAGGTATGAATCGGAGTCAGGTTTCTGCTATAAAATTTATTTTAGAAACCAGAATTGGAGAATCAAAAAGTTTATTAAGATTTTAAAAAATGTGACTACATCAACGTCAATCAGAAAGATATTATTTTATGCTTTTTATGCTATTCTGGTGGAATCAGTAATTTAAGATTTTTATAAAATATTTCTGGATATTTTCCAAACGGTTGATATGTACTTTGTAAAATGGATTCTATACCACTCTAGCAAAATCAAATATAGACCTCAAAAATATAGTATTCTGAATGCCTTAGTTCCTTTGAAAGGTTATTTATCATTGTTATAAATCGAGATTTTTCAAATAACGTTTAGTTAATTTCTATATGATAATTGTAAGAAAGTTTATAATCTATAATTAGTTATCCTATATTCGTCTTTTATTAAGCATTTTAAGGAGGGGCCCTTGAGACAGTATATATAAAATTTGTAACGATTTACGAGTATGTCATAAAACAGCACTTACTATCGTTAAGAGATAAAAGTTATCATCACAATACTTGCAGAATGAATTAAGTACCTTACAATCTTCAATGTGTTTTATCACTCTGTAAATTTTAGTATCATCTGTATATAATAGGTAATTTGCATGGGTAATAGAATAACTTAAATCTTTTATAAATGTAGTAAATAATGCAGGGCCAATATGAGATCCTTGAGAAGTACCAGATGGTATTGGAAGATATATGGAACAAAAACCTTTATCACAAACAGCTTGGTTACGATTGCGAATATAAGTGTCTAAGTGGGCTTCCATGTATACCTATTCTTCCTAGCTTCAATATTAGTAAATCATAGTATTTTTTATCGAAAGCCTTTGAAAAACCTGTGTTCACGATGGTTACCTGGTAACCGAAATCTAAATTCTTTAAGAGATAATCTGTAAAAGTCAAATTATAATATTCGATTCGACACTATGCGATTTAATAAATCCATGCTGGTTTGTGTTGCTGCCTAAGGTACTAAGAGTAAAAACTTATATTTCCCTGAATACACTAAGTTTAGAAATAGGCCTAGGTTGGTACAAATTTATTTATTAAATTATTTAATATGTCATAGAAATGCAATACTTTAGAATCGACAACTAATAATTTTGAAAACACGTTTTTCCAGTCGTATAAATCGAGGATGTCCGTGATAGATTTATAGTCCGCCCTAAAAAATATATCTTTGTATGTTTTGCATTTTTAAGCGTAAGTTCAGTTGCAGCATTGTTCATACCAACTTCAAAAGTTTTGTGATGTAGATCTTCTGATGTTATAGGACTATTAGCTGTTTCATCATCATAATACCAAGAAGCAATAGATATATTAAAATCGCCTAAGACTAGAAAATGTTGGTTTGAGCTTGTATTAATTAATTCAGTAACCCTGACGAAATAAGGATGACAATAGCAAGGCATGGTTAACACCATGCGGTATACGCGCACAGAAAATATTAAGATACAATTGATTAGGGGTTGAACTCACAGTGAGTGTTTGGTTGGTTAATTGAGTGCGTTGGCGAAGTAGGATATTTAAACAAATCTCACCTGCTGGTGGAGGTGCACACCATTCGGATCGCAGTATTGGACATAGCTCGCGGCGAACTCCTTATATAACACCACCGCGTCGATCGTTGCAGCCTCAACTCGAACACGTCGAGAAATTTCGTAACGGACATCAAAATATTCTGTGTTATAAAAGAAATCGTAAATCCATGATTCAGTAATGCCGTATTAATTTGACGTCATAGTCATTATTTAGCACATTTATAAAAAAGCTATGCGATTATGTTCGCAAACCCCTAACGTTCTGATAGCAAATAGACAGAATAATTCTATTAGCCATTAAGTAAATATTCAAAACTTTATTGATTACAAACCCATGATTTGCATGAGCATCACCGATCGATTTCCGACTTATTATGTAACAAAAGCTTGTAATCAATTTAACGCAATGTAAAAGATCTTATAAAACAATAAAATCATATTACCAATAACAATATGTCCTTCTAAAGTAGCTTGTTTGTGTTAATTCTTACCTAATTTAAGCTTAAATGACTGTACTATTATTGGGATAAATAAAATACAGGTCTGATTGCGATCGTTATGGAAGACTGACTGTTATGTGTAAGGATCTTTTATAATAGATTAGCGTACCGCCCATGGCAGACTATCGTGTCATTACTGGGAACCGCCTGTGAGACAATAGGCATCGTTGTCGGGAGCGATTATTTTGGCAGGTGCAACGATTTGCACGCTTCCTGCCTGCGCTTTAAGTAATTCGTTTGCGAATTCAGCCGCAACTGTATGAGACGGATTATGGATTTTAATGAACTGATTTTATCTGTTCATTTTGCATAGGTCGGAGTACAGATTAAAAAATAATTAATAAAAGTTAAGATCTGGAAACCCCGCTTCAGCACTGGCAAGAAGACGCATGACATCTCAGTCTACCCCGTGACCACGGCCGCTGGAAAGTGTTCGAAACGTCGGGAATTTAAAATGTAAAATAAACGCGATAAAATCCGTAAAGTAATTTTATTTAATAATGTATAATATTCGCGCAAGCAATAGAAATAATTATATAAATTAATTGATAAATAATATGATAACTTCGTAATGGAATGCCCGCTCCATGCTTTTTCAAATTGCGAAACGTAATGATAGAACTGTATGTAGCTCATATTGAATTTATATGTATATTTTTAAAAGATGACAAAATAGGCCCGCTGAGTTTCTTTCGCCGGTTCGTCTCAGGTCGGAGGCTTCCTATTTCGAACCGGTGGTAGCGTCCTTGACAATCAATAAGCGAGTGTTACACTTCTATATTGAATAAAGGTATTTTAATTTATATTTGAACTTGATGCGTATCGTTTTCGAACAGTAATTAGTATTTAAAATAATTACAGGTTTGTATGAAATTACATATTGAAAGCTATTTAATTAATTCAGAAGCACTGCATCAAAATTTTAAACAATTCACCTAATAAGATTTATGTCAAATTTATTTGAAAGTAACTTACATATAATTTGATTAACAATGAATATTATATTCAATATATTGGCTTAACTTCAACTGATAATGTGTGAAAGAGAAAAGTTTTAACACTATTAAACTACGAAACTGCAATAGTAACAAGATAGATATTGATAACGTAAAGATATTTTCATAGGAGTGCCACAGAACTGCTGTATATATTCATCATCATCATCATTATTATCAGGTTGTGGTTGTCCACTACCGGACATTTTACGCTTTCTCCATTAGGGGGTTTTTGGACCGTATCTTTTGCATGTCCATCTGACGCATGGTCCATGCGTCAGATGGACTTCCATCTTACTTTTCAGACAGTTGGGTGATCAGCCTTTTTTTTATTTTAACCGTGGGGAAATGCCTACGCCTATCCGTCTTCGCGGGGGCAAAGACGGGTTATATCAGACTCGCACCGACTGAAAGGAACGCTTGGCAGTCTTCTACGATCCCACCAGCGCTAGCCACCGTAGAAGCTCCATCTCGGCTTTACGGCCATCTGCCTCCCTCTGGGCGCGTCGGAGCTAACGCGCCCTTCGTCTCGGCGTTAGGGGTCATGAGAGCCAAGAGTTCCCAGCCCACGCAGGGACGATACTCCCAGCCCCCAGCGCTGGTGGCGGAGCTAACCATCCCGGCCCGGATGGTAAGCTCCGCCGCATAGCTCCATTTCAGCCGCAGAAGGAGGAGAGATCGACAACACCATGCCGAATGTCCCCTCCTCCTACGGCCCCTCCACACCGCATCAGCGGTGCGGCCCCGCCGAGTCGTAGAGGATAGGGAGAGCGGCCTACGATCTACCGATACTCCTCTTCCCCTGCGACTCCTCCTTGGTTGAGAAGGACAAGAAGGGCGGCACACCTACCTCCTGCAACCCGTCCCTCGCACACTCCAAAGGCGCATCCAAATTTATATTTGAACTTTGAAAGTTTCGGGTTTCTGCAGCCCGCTTGGAGAAGCCTCCTCCGCGGCCGGCCTTACTCCTCAGGTCGGCCAGGTTCCTCTTAGTTTCTCAGCGGTTGGCCCAAGCTGCAGGTATTGAGCCCCACCGCTACGACAAAGCGAGAACCTGTTCGGAGGGTGGGTGGTCGGCCTAAATTGTCCTATCCAACCAGAAAACAACGTTAACATTTAAACTTCGCCCTCCGGTTTATAAACCAAGGGTCAGTACTTCTAGTCCAAGGAGGCGGTCATATATTACTTAATACATATTCCAGTTTTGCTATTACTTGGTAAATACTACGGCGGGCAGTTTATCAATTAAGAAACCACTAGTAGTGAAACTTGTTATAAGCATATAACTTATTATAAGTGTTTAAACATAATTGTTATAAAAACGTGGTTTTTATAGCAGTTTACATTTTTTCATTTTCACTTTTAGTATAAAGATTACGCCTGCCATCTTTTCCATTTTCAAATTAACATATAAATGTTATAGTCAACATAAACTATAAAATTTTTGGAAACTACAAAATTTACGGTGGGTTTTTGATTTTCAATCTTTTTAACTTTTATCTTATTTTTTTTTATTATACTGCAAATCAAAATAAAGCATTTAATTAATACATAAATATACACGAGTTATATTGATAAAAACGTCCATATAGCTTATTTCTTTCAAGAACAATATTCACTGACATTAAGATCAAAGGTGCGATCATAATCTAACTTTTACCTTAAAGCTTATGTCGCTGAAGAAAATATAATATATAAATAAAATTTTGTTTCGATTTTTATTATTCAAAATGTAAATAAGCGATAGCCAAGCAATACTAAAAAAGTCACTGTATCATGAAAAATTCCCGATATCATACGTAAAATACGAGCTTAAGTACGCCCAAATACAGGTCCACTCTCATGTTTCGAATAGTGAAGTCCTTCATTTATCTTATTTAGCATAATACAAAGAGCCGTGTCGATCGACTTACTTCATGCGTAATGGAGTAAGACTTAAGTTGGTAGGTATGTATTGATGTTTCTGTTATATTAACTATTAGTATTGAGATATAGTGCGAAATAATAAGATTGATATATAACTTTGATTTAAATTTGTGTCTAAATATTTATTTTTAATTTTTTTCTAATGTTTGATATTCATGAATATGATGTTTTCATTCTCTATATATATTTATGTTCATTTAAAATTAAATTTTTTGAGAATCGACCCTACGAATTGCAAAACATTTCACTTCTCATAAAGTGAACAGAAAAAGTTTCCATTTTAGTTATGCGGCAAATTTCTCTATACGAACAGCTTTCTATGAAAACACAACTGCAAAAGTTTGCCTTTACGTAATTTTTTTTTTTTTATTAATTTATTGACAAACAAACAGTTTCACAATTAGAAGTCTTACATGTAAGTAGTAATTAAAGTTTAAATAACTATAAAACCAACATCATCTGTCACTGGTTACTGCAAAATTTAACATGATTTGAGAATGAACGTAAATTTTATCTAACACAATTAATTATCTTAATTTAATATAAAGGGAAATCTTAACATGACTTTGAGAGTAAAATAACTAAAGTAAAATAAAAATACGTGCATGCGTTGTATGTGTGTGTGTGTGTGTGCGTGTGTGTGTGTGTGTGTGTGTGTGTGTGTGTGTGTGTGTGTGTGTGTGTGTGTGTGTGTGTGTGTGTGTGTGTGTGTGTGTTTTTAAATTGTTGAAAATAGAAATGAAAATAGTGCTCTTAACATTTTAGTTGCTTCAAAGTAATTAGTGAGCATTGCGTATTGTGTCCGCTTCACTTGTATCACTGAGTGCCTTTATAATTGATTTCTTAAAACTGCCGGCACGCATCGAGAATATATCAATATGATTAAAATATGTGTTATATGTGGACATAAGGCTGAAAAGTGGGAGAATTTACCAGCGTTAGTTCGACATTTAGCATTTGCAAAAAGTTTTTAGGACACGAGTTGACCTTGTGTTAGGAAGCGAACAGGAACATTAAAACGTATTTTATTAATTAACGGTAGCAATCATATCTATGATGTAGTAGGTCATACATCAACATAGTGTTTAGTTGTTAGCTCTATCCTTAAGGTGTAATATTTGATATTTTTTAAAGATAAGAGTAATCTAGATATTTTTGGTACATTTGTACCAACCGTTTTAAGAAATTTTTCTGCACTTTTTCTATTTGAGTTGAATATTGCTCGTAAAAGGGATTCCAAATGGTACCGATATTCTAATTGGGGCCTGACAAGAGATTTATATAAATATAGATAGGTTGAGGATTTTCTAAAGTCTTTACAAGCTCTAATAACGAATCCATATAGTTTTAAAGGCTTGGTTACATATATTATTGACATGGACATCTAAAGTAAGTTTTGAGTCGAGAGTGACACCAAGATCTCGTACGAGTTGGGTTTTCTAGATTTACACCACAAAGAGAGTAACTATATTGACTAATATTATAGTTTTCTTGTAAATGTTATTGAGTAACATTTATTAATGCTTAATGAGAGTTTGTTTTTTATGCAGTAGGAAGAGAAATTGTCTAGGTCTTTTTGTATTAAAATGTGGTCGTTAAGATCATTTATAGTGTGATAAATTTTAAGATCATCTGCATAAAGAAGAAATTTACAGAAGCTAAAACATTGATTGATGTCGTTTATAAATAAAATAAAAAGCAATGGCCCAAGAATGGACCCTTGAGGTACTCCAGAGGAAATATGTACTTCAGAAGATTCATATCCGCTAATGACAACTCTCTGTGTTCGGTTTGTGATGTACGATTTAAACCACCGCCATAAGTTACCACGTATAACATTATAGGCAATTTTTAGTAGAACTTGATGATCAGGGTAGATCATCAAAGGCCTTTTCGGAAGTCTGTGTATATGCTGTCAGTTTGTCCATTACCATCAATAGTTTCATAAAGTTCAGTAGTATAAAGAATAAGTTGGTAATCGTTGAGCGACGCCGCACAAACCCATGTTGTTGGGTTAGTATATAATTAGTAGTTGTGGGTATATTGCGTTATAAATAAGTCTTTCAAAGACCTTTGATAGCGGGACAAGATGGATATAGGGCGGTAGTTTTCACATTCATTCTTGATCCTGTTTTATGCACCGGTACTATTTTTGCAGACTTCCAGATACTCGGACATACACCATCTCTTAAACATTTGTTAAATAAATACAATAAAGGCGGACATATCTGTTTTGATGTGTTTTAAGAAAAACTGGTGGAATATTATCGGTACCCGGTCCTTTGAAGTATCCAGAGACTGCTAACACGTTGACGATCTCACTTGGGGAGAGAATGACTTCGAGATAATATTTTGTGACATAGTAATGTCCGAAAAACAAAATTGTGTACTCTCTATATTGTAATCTTCCTGTATTGAAGACGGTTCAAAAACGATTCAAAGTAAGTAGAGAATAAATTGGCAATATCTATTGGATTGTCATGCAGTTTCATTATTAGAAAGATACTAAGCGGGAATATTATTGATATTTTTTTTATTTGACAAGTAATTCCAAAAATATTTTACGTCTCGACTGATATTATCTTCAACCCTGTTTATGTAGTTACGATAGCTAATTTTGCTTTAATGTCAAATTTTGATCTATATTTTTTAAATTTATTATGATCAAGTACATTTCCAAATTTTTTCCATTTAACCCAGTATCGTTTTTTTATTTTTGAAAAGTTTTATTAATGATTTATTAAACCACATGGGATAGTGTGATCGTTTTACTATTTTAGAGGGCACATTTTTTGTAATTATATCGTAAATAGTTTCATAAAAGGCTGTTACCGAGGCTTCAATTGATTTATTTTAAATATTTCATCCCACTTTCTTTCCGACAGTTCATTATTGATAATGTTATAATCCGCTTTATTGAAATAATAGTGAATTCCTGGTTTAATTATTTTTGTTCAATACAATCAGTCAAGGGTAATAAAACGTAAAACGGTGGATGATTTTTATCCAAAGGAACAGCACTAAGCGGTGTGGGAAACAACTGGCAATCCGTTACTTGTTATAAACAAGTCTAGAATACGGTCATTACAGTTTTTAAGAGTTTAGTTGATAACAAGTCAACTGTGAAATAAAATTTGCTATAGATTTTGATATCGTACAACCTATATTATTTCCTGTAAGTATTGGTTTAAGACCATAATGACGGGCACTCCAGTCCAATTTAGGTGGTTAAAGTCTCCAATAATGCAGAAATTTTGTATTGAAAACTCCTCTAGGATAGATTGCATAAAACAAAATAGGTTTCATAACTGTTACAGTCAGTTGCTGGTGGAATATAAAGTGCGCTAATTAGTAACTTATTAGGTTCGTTACCATTTGTAAAAGTATATGGTCAATAATCGGAGAAAGAGAGGAACGGGTAGACGTGAGGGAAAGGGCGCTACACGGATATTACTCATTACGGCGACTAACACTCGCCACGTCACGCCGCCCGTAATCGCGTAATTACGGTCACTTCTGTAAACATTGTATCTAGCGTCAATAAATTCACTGTTAGATATGTCATTATTTAGCCATGTTTCGGTTAATACGATTATGTCATATGACTGCTGAAGAATGTTCATATACAATACATGCAGTTTAGTTCTAAGTCCGCGGCAGTTCTGGTAATATATTGATAGTTTATTTAAATTAGCCATTTATACAGCGTTAAAGTTATAGTATTATTAATAATAATAATGCAACGAGTTAAGTCCTAAATTAGAAGGCAGTAAAATGTTTATTCACTTGGTATTTTTTATTTTACTACGTCGTAAATTCAAGCAACTTTTGTTATTAAAGTTGTTTTGTAAGAAAGTCAGTAAATTGTATGTGAGTGAGAACTGTTTTAGGTGTGTGTGTGGCGTGTGTAGGTGCGCAAAATAAGTGTGGTTTATATTTCTATGTAATGCAGTGCACGTATATAAATCTATTACTAAAAGATACAAAATAAAGGTAAACATAATCATAATATGATAATACGGGTTAATATAATATATAACCCTAGATAATTTTTTTGATATCCTGTATTGATCTAATAACGAGTACCTGCGACGTAGGAGTTTTACGAACGAGGATGGTGCCGAATTTGACCCACACAAATTTATAATCGCGCTCTTTAGCTTTCGTGCGAGTTTCACGAAATAACTGCTTGTTTTTAAGGGTCAAATGTTCATTAACGTAGATGTTGTGTGTTGTCCCCGTGATTGAGAGATCTTCAGACGTTAGGCATCTCTTGTCCTTTTCCTTCTTTTGAGCGGCACGACTCAACTACACTGTCCTAGCATTTTCGAATGAAGTCGAAGATGACATTCTTTGGGCGCCTGTCTTTAGTATTGGCGTGGGGCAGCGGTGTACTGCAGCTACATCACTCTGAGTCATCTTCATGCCCACCACTGCAGCAAGTTTAATAACAGTCCCTGTGAGATTTTCATTACGCTGTTCTGGGAGGTTAACAATCTCCAAATTGCAATCGCGAGACTGTTGCTCCATTATGAAATTTTATTTTCTAAAGCGCTGACTTGATTCAAAAGCTCATTACTTACACTTCGCTTCAAGCGATTTTTACTCGGTCCTCGATAGTATCAAAGCGCTTATTAGTATCTGTCAGTGAAGTTCCATAAGCAGTGAGCCGTGTGGTAATAGTTGTGATGCTTTCCGATGCTTGCATTGTCAGTCTCGAGTGTAAGGATAGCATATTTATATTAGAAATGTTCTCAGACACTTTTGAAATTCATTTTTAAATTTAATAATGAGTTATCAATGGTTTGGTTATAATTTTCTGAATGTTATGGTGAAATTCTTTAAATTTATCATTTAATTTTGTTCGACAATCTCAGCAATTTTTTTCTTTGATATCATCAGCCGGTTGCTTCCGCTTTCGAATATTTACGTTGTCATCCTTTGTCGGTGCGCACAGCCCGGATTTGAAAGAAACTTGTTTGGAGGTGTGCGATTCATTGCTCCGTATATTTACAATTTCGATTAGACAAGCAGTAAAAAGTCAGAGAGTGACGGATAGATAGAATTCTTAGTGACGAGATGCAGCAGAGCTGCGACGCGGGCGCGGGTCGTGCTTCGTAGCAGGTACACGGATCGCTAGACGAAGATGGCACTATTTCCATTAACGCGTGCAATTATTGCATGCAATTCGTTTCACACAATTAAAACACTTAACACTTTGTTCAAAAAGGGTAAAAGTTGAATATATCGTAATTGCAGATTTAATAGACAAAGAGTTATACGTCCACTCTCAAACGTTAACAGAATCGAACTGAAATTCACTTATCCTATCACTTGTTCGAATATCACGAATAAACGTTTTTCATTGCGCTGACTACTTTTTAAGGCGCTTTATGTTATATACAAGTTTTAATAAAACATTTTGCCTCAATAATAATTTCCCACTACTTCGACAGTAAATCGAAAATACTTCAATAATTGCGGTGACTACGTTGCTGAAATAACTAAAAAAAAATTCCCATTTGTAAAATTTTACTCATACTAGAAGTGAATTTATCGTACTTACGTAAAAAGGAACGTCATGACATGTCACATAAATTATTCTAAGGGACCGCAACAAGGATGTGTAATTTAACGCGGGTATAATATTTAGCTTAATTAACGCATTATGTATCATTTAAGGACTGTTAACAGATATGTCAACTTGGTGTTTCTTTTACTTACTGGCTTTCAGTGAAATTAGAATATTATAATTGTGTCCAATTATTAAATTATTGAACATGAATGATGGGAAGTTACTATTGAACTAACGTAGAAATTTAGACTAAAGTACGGCTTCAATAATCTTGCTAAACCAAACTTCTTCGTAAAAAACTTTTTACAAAAAAAATTCTTAACAAATACGACAAAAATAGAAAACGTTTCCTTCCATTTCGTCATAACTATTAAAACGAGGCGTAATATCGAGAAATCGTGACTGGAATACCAATCACAGTAAAAACCGTTCATTACTCGTATAATTTATACGTATAAATAAAATTGGAGTGTCTGTTATTAAAAATAACCGTTTTTAAATGATTACGTTTTAAAATATAAGCTAAGACTGCACGTAGGACAATATAATAAAAAATACGAATAATATAACAAAATAATCTTGGTTAACTTGCCAATTGCTTTGTAAATAATAATTCCTTCGTATACTTTTATAATTTAACAGCAGAAATCATGGATGCAGTTTATATGGAATAATTATAATAGCTAAATTTATCAAAGCAATTTCAACTGTCTAGCACCTATCTTTGGTTAGGGTTGGTAAGCAAACTGAGTAAAGGATGAACAGCGAGGGCTTAATTATAGAAACGTCCTGTTCAATTTGACAGACAATACAAAATTAACTATCTTGAAATAACAGAATATGCAGAAAAAAATTATAGTGATTATTGTTATTGAATGCGGTGGTATTGGATAAGGTAGGTGGTCGCCTGGAAGAGGCTTCCTTGGGATCGCAGGAACTCTGCGTTTTGGCGCCTTAGGGCAGCCGAGGTAGTTGGCCGTGAGTGGCCGGGAGTGCGGCAGTTTACGCACGCAGGAGGTTCGTGAGGAGGAGCAATGTGGCAAGGACTTCTTTGTCCTTGGGTCTGGGACAGGATGCGGTACCGCGGTCCCCGAGGCATTTAACGCAACGGGGGCGTACGAAGCAGTTCCGCGCAGCGTGACCGAATACTTGGCAGTTGTGACACTGCCCTGGCAAACCATTAGAGTGTGGCCGCTCAAACGAGAGTCGACCGATCCCACACAGCTGCTCGACATCCATAAATGCGCTTTCCTTAGCGCTGGCCTAGCGGACTAGCACCATGCCGTAAGGGCGTTTGGTGCATGGGTGGTACATACGTTGTACCCCTAAGACTGGAATCTCTAACTCTTTTAATGCCGAAGTTATCTCCGAGCATGGGATCTCCTTAGGCAGCCCTTTGACCACTGTCCTAAGTACGCGCTCATCCGGGAGCGCGAATGTGTGATATTGGTGTTCCTTTTCCCGGAGGAAAGAGGTCACCTTCCTAAAATCGTCGGAATTTTCGAGTTGTAATTTGATCCCCTTATTGCTATCAGAGGCTTCAAATTTAAATCTATTGGATAGGGCCGAGCGAATGTCGACCCATTTCTCCTTCTCGCGGAGGTAAATCGGTGGTGGGCGCTTCCCTACGGGTAGCCGTGCCTGGGAAGGCTGGGACGGCTGGGCGGGGCGAGGGGCCGGGGGGCGCCTAGGATCGGCGGGATGGATGGAAGGGGGTTTTGTCGCCTGGGAGGACGACGGTTTGGGAACCTGCTGAGGGCAGGTGGTGGGGATGTCAGAGGGGATGAGGTGCGCACCTTGCGCTTCCTCTTGGTTTTGACGGTTTTGAAGCCGTCGTCTGGTTAAGATCTGGAGCGTGGGATAGCCTTGACCTCCATGTTCCGAGCGGATGCTAACGTCGACATAATTGTCGTCGCTATCATCCGCTGGGAATGGTCGGGATGGTCCAGGCGTGGATGCGGGAGTGTCGGGATCGGGATTGTTCTCGGAAATTATCTGGTGCACGGCGTCGGTGAGCTTCATGTAAAGCTTTTGACCGAGCTTCTCGCTGATCGCCTTGGTATCAATACCAAAGCGAGTCGAGAGCTCTCGGTCGACCATTGTAGCGGTTGTCTTGTCTAGCCTAGCTAAGGTGAGACATCTGTAGCGTCATCTGACGCAATCTGTATGTCCCGGCGGTTGCCGGGCGTAGCTTCCTTACCGCCCTGCCGGCTATGGCAGGGAGGTGTGTCTGACTGGTTTCTGAAACAAGAAACAGAATATTAAAACGTTCGGTAGGCCTAGTAAAGTTGTAAAAACAACTTGTTCGGCCAAGAAACAAGATTAATTAACCCTAAGAAACAAGATTATGCGCTTAGCTACAAGCGGCTAGCAACACAATTGTGTTATGCAAACGAGTTGCAAAACACAGCTGCGTACAAGCCGACCGCTTGAGGTAGCGCAATAAATTCCACCACGATGACGTCAGCGGTGCGACAAAGGCTCTATGAGCGCAGGTGCACTCATAAAACTCAGATGGCGCAGCGAGACGATTTCACGGCGGCGGACGATGACTTCTGCGAGGCGAGCTTGAGACTTGCGGCGAACACGTGCGGTCGGGACCGCTGCTGGAGGCGCTCTGATGTATTACTATATATATATATGTATATATTAGATTGGACATTTTAATAATAAAAATTTAATTGGTTTTAATAATATTGTTTTGTCTAGTCTCACCTTAGTTTCGATGAGGAACAGTAACGCACATGCAATCTTACATTATTACAAACTTTCATTTTTAATAATTGTATTCAAAATACAGATAAAAAGACGAGAGCAATTTTAACAAAAAAAATGTGTGTGTTTTTCGTACTGTTCATAACCACTAAGCCAATATTAGCAGATAATAACGTGCTGTCTCCTTATAACTGCCAAGTGATTTCTCGACTCGTTTTATATAGTTATAAAAATTATTGACTTAAAAAATTTCAAGTGATAATATTTTCTCTCATTCTATTAATTTATTCTTATTATTTTTATAGCAGCGCATAAACCAATTACAAGAAACTAAGTTCTTCTGCTAAACTTTGCAGACGCCAAATTTAATTTCAAAGTATATAATTATAGTATAAAACAAACTTTTATAGCTTAATTAACATAGTTAGGACATAAACGTATATTACCGCTTATGCTTGAAATATTAAACAATTTGTTATATATCTTGAGTGGCTCTAATGTTAATTGATTAAATGTTAATGTCACCTGCGAAAATTACTAATTTTTATATTAAAATGCAATTTGTTTAAATTACTCGTTGTAATCTATATAATTGTTAATATCAAATGTTATGCATTCACTACTGACTTTAAAACACAAGTGGATATGAAAAAGATTTCAAAACTTCGTTAGCATTAAGTTTTTCGTCTTTTCAAATTATCAAGAAGTCTGAATCTAGTCTATTTAGATTTATCGAGGCAACTGTTTTTATGTTAAGCGGCCGTCAGCTGCAGTGACTGACTTTCACAAACCCAAAAGTAAATTATATTGGATGGGTGAAGTATTTGTTAGTACAGCTTCAAAGCACACCCTACCAGTAACTATTATTAAATCAGTAAAAAAAATAAGGTTCCAACTTGAAACTGTTATTTAAGACTATGTTTGAAAAGCGCGCTGACATGGTATTTAACGTAGCGATCTCTTTTTAAAAGTTCTCAATAACCAACAATTCACTGGCGATAAAAACGGACGAGCGCCGCTATTATATATTTTTTTTGATGGATCTCGTGCTCTGAGGAAGAAACCTATTAGAACATAACCGGGTTCTGGGGGCCCGATGCCACAGGCGCGTCTCCCGTAAGTGACTTAACTTCACCAAGGGCCCCAGAAGGGGAGCCTAGGCTTGGTTGTCACTCTTCTGGTTCCGTTAGCATGCTGAATCGAGGGCTGCCCAGGTGGGCCGACGCCTCGGCTCGATTCAGACGCTTTGCAATAACAAAAATAGCTAGAAGAGCTCTATCAAATTTTACTACCACTTCTTAAAGCGTTGGCGCTGGGAGAAGAAGTGGCGCAAGAAACTCCAGCAACGCTCCTATCTAATATATGTTAAGCTACAGTGTCATATAGCAAAGGGTGTGTAATTATCGACCTCACCGGTGGGGCCGATGTCATGAGGTGTGTGTATGTCCTACACTCTAAGTGTAGGGGTGTGTCTGGCTACTGCTAGGGTGTCGCTACCTAAGCCTTAAGGGCAGTAATTAAGTTCGTGTATTTAACAAAAGGAAAACCTAACCATCGCGTCGCCGGCGGCGGCGGAACTCATCTGCTGCCTGATTAAATTCATCGAAATTAAATAAATCTAGCGATTTAAGGAAGGACGCGGCGTTATTGCCAGTGCTGCCATTGCTATGGCTAGCATGCTGGCTCTTTGAGGCGGCTGCGGGCCGCTGTGCGTCTCGGAGTCGGCTCCGGCGCTGGCTGTTCCACGCGGGCGGAACTGCCAAGCGTTTGAAGGACGGAGGGGTGGGAATGCGGTGGTGTTGGATGGGATTGGTGATCGCCTAGAAGAGGCTTCCCGTGCGATCGCAGGAACGCTGCGTTTTGGTGCTTTAGGGCAGGTGAGATAGTTAGCCGTGTGGCCAGGAGCGCGGCAGTTAACGCACGCGGAGAGGTTCGAATGTGGCGAGACTTCTTTGTCCTTGGGTCTGGGACAGGATGCGGTACCGTGGTCCCCGAGGCATTTAACGCAACGGGGGCGTGCGAAACAGTTCCGCGCAGCGTGACCAAATACTTGGCAGTTGTGACACTGCCCTGGCAAACCGTTAGAGTGTGGCCGCTCAAAAGAGAGACGGCCGATCCCACAGTTGCTCGACGTCGTAGTTGCGCTTACCTTCCTTGGTGCGCTCGAGCGTGACTAGCACCATACCATAAGGGCGTTTGGTGCGTGGGTGGTACATACGTTGTACCCCTAGGACTGGAATGTCTAATTCTTTAATCGCGGAAGTTATCTCCGCGCATGGGATCTCCTTAGGCAGCCCTTTGACCACTGTCCTAAGTACGCGCTCATCCGGGAGCGCGAATGTATGATATTGGTGTTCCTTTTCCCGGAGGAAAGAGGTCACCTTTTTAAAGTCGTCGGAGTCTCTAATTGTAATTTGATCCCCTGATTGCTATCAGAGGCCTCAAATTTAAATCTATTGGATAGGGCCGAGCGTATGTCAACCCATTTTTCCTTCTCGCGGAGGTAGATCGGTGGGGGGCGTTTCCCTACGGGTAGCGGGGCGGGGCGAGGGGCCGGGGGGCGCCTGGGATCGGCGGGATGGATGGTTGGGGTTTTGTCGCCTGGGAGGACGACGGTTTGGGAACCTGCTGGGGGCAGGTGGTGGGGATGTCAGGCTTTGCAGCCTTGACGGGTAGGACGGGTGTGGGTGAAGAGGTGCGCCCCTTGCGCTTCCTCTTGGATTTGACGGTTTTGAAGCCGTCGTCCGGATTGGTTTTGGAGCTTGTGAATGCCTCGACCTCCATGTCCGATTCCGTGCGGATGCTAACGTCGACATAGTTGTCGTCGCTATCATCGTCAGGGAATGGCCTGGACGGTCCGGGCGTTGAGTGGACTAGGATGGTCGGGTAAATACTCAGATATGAGCAGGTGCACGGCGTCGGTGAGCTTCATATATAATTTTTACCGAGCTTAAATTTCATATATAATGAATAATGAAAATTCATATATAATTTTTACCGAATTAAAACGTTCGATGGGCCTAGTAGAGTCGTTAAAACGACTTGTTCGGCCAAGAAACAGAGTTAAATAACCCTAAGAAACAAGATTATGCGCTTAGCTACAAGCGGCTAGCAACACAATTGTGTTATGCAAACGAGTTCAAAACACAGCTGCGTACAAGCCGACCGCTTGAGGTAGCGCAATAAACTCCTCCGCGATGACGTCAGCGTGTGACAAAAGGCTCTATGAGCGCAGGTGCACTCATAAAACGCAGATGGCGCAGCGAGACGGTTTCACGGCGGCGGACGATGACTTCTGCGAAGCGAGCTTGAGACTTGCGGCGAACACGTGCGGTCGGGACCGCTGCTGGAAGGCGCTCTGCTATTATATTTCTTGAGTTCACCGTTTTATAATGATAATGGGTAACGCGTATTGTTTACTTATAAAACATATTTTATAGCTTAAGTGAAAGCTAAAAAGGGATTTTTCGTTCATCAGACATTATTTTTTAAATTGATTCCTTGAACCGTACCCATAGCTAGACTACGCAGAAAGGCAGTTCTTCTAAAGTTGGTTAAAAATCGGTGACAATTGACGAAACCAATTTAGAAAAGAACTTTTGTACTTTCTATAATGTCGTGTTGTCATTACTAAAGTATTACATAAGTCGTTTCGTGAAGAATGCTTACGTGTTTATAACATGAAAATACTTTCAGTGAATTATTTTTATTCATACATTATATATAGATATGAGCGTAATTAGTTACGACTATAGAAGTTCATTTTATTGTTTGAATTGGATCACTAATCAAAGGGACCAAAAGGATTTTTCTATAAACTGATTTATCTCCTTTTTAATAGGAGACTAGCGAAAATCGCTCACATAGAAATTGCGATGAGGCGTGCAAATTACAGTAATCTCAGTTCACTGAACCGCTGACATAGAATTTTTTGAAGCGAACGTAAGGCCATTTTTACTACTGACAATATGAAATGGTTATTAAATTACTATCACAAACTAAAAGATTTGCAGTTTCTACGAAAATTGTAGTCCCTATAAAATGTCAGTTGTAATTTTAAAGTCAAATTTTACATTGCGAATTGAATATGTAGGTTCTGAAAATAAAAGCATTATTATTCTATATGTACAATGAATTTGGTAAATTAAACATAAGAAACTTTACCAAACGATTAAGAAGCTTACTATTAAGTAACTTGCCTATCATTGAAACTTGTGCATATTTAAATAGATTTTTTAATGAAGTTTTTGTTAGTTGTGTTAAGATGTTATTTGCCAATGATTGTTTTACATTATAAGTAAATTTTGGAGATGTTAAAGAATTTGAGACTTTAAGAAATTTTTGAGAAAATTAATGGATTTACTATTAGTTTTTATAAATTGTAAACGTATTTGATTGAGATATTTAAGAGGCGCAAAAGAATTAATTCCTAACAGAGGTCTCATCAGAGTAGATTGACTAAGTATTGTACTGAATAGATAAGTGTTTTGGAAATTTAAATCAAGTCCCTTATTAAGAGATACAAATAATATCTCTATTTGAAAAGGCAAAACTTGTAAGATCGTTGCTTTGGAATTCACTAGAATCTGAATACATTTTAAACAAAGTTTTTGTTGCATTATTTTTAATTACATCTAAGTTTTAAGGCAGTTCTTAATGTCATTCCTCTTCTGACTATCATATGTTAGCCTAGCATATCCTAAAAAAAAATATATACATCGCACATCATCAGTCCTCCCGAATCCACTGCTGAGCGTAGGCCTCCCCTTCTCTATTTTTTTCCTTTTCTTTTTTCGATAACGAGATATATATTTAAAATTATATTTTTCTTATTATTGAATTTAAATTTTAGTTTTAAGGAATACCATTAACGTTTTAGAAGAAGCTAAATAAACCTTACGAAGGTGATTGTTTTTTAATGCGATTGCGATGCCTATTTGATTTATATTATTATTAATATTTCTCTGAATGCTTTCTATGCATGCGTGTGACGATTCAGCACAGTTTTTTTTATGATTTTTAAAGCCATGAGTCGAGCAGGGCGTTTAACATGACGGTATGTGATACACCCATAAGAAAAGCGGTGTAAGACGCCACCGCTCACAGCCTGAGACATGAAATTATATCTCGTTTACAAAGTAATTACGCTGGCAACGATGCCATTCCAACCAGAAGACAGTTGTCTTTACACACTAATGATTTGCGGCAGTAATAGGCATCACAGAGGTGATGCCAACCCCAGGCGGTCCTTTGGAAAAAAGGGACCTGCCTCTTTAACAGTTATCATATATTCAAATTTTTATTTATGCTAGGATCTCCAGCATTGCTTTTTTAATTGACTAGTGCATCGAAATATTACAATTTTTTTACTTAATTTCAATAACGTCTTATTTATGGTTACGATTCCATGTTTATGTTATGTAATGGTCAAGGTTTAAGGCTTAAGTATAATTTACGACCCCATGTTTTAAAACACTGTGATAATAAAATCAAGTCCAGAAGATAACAACCAATCTCGTGACAAATGGCAAAGGATTCTATTCAGGTAAAAATAAATATATTTTTAACGTTTTGTAACAATACTTTTTCAATAAAGTGAATTAAACGAAATTCGATTAATTATTTATATTTTTTAATATATTTATGCTTAAAACAAGTAATACCAATGCCCTTATTTGTACAACATTTTTCTGCATGCTTCCCGTTTTTTTTGTTTGTTTTGTCAATTTTCCTTCTTACCTCGTTGTCTAATTGCTTTTGTTCTAATTTGGTTATAAAAAGGTTAGAATTTATCGAGTATTATAATATATAATAGGCTTGTTTAATAGGCTTACTTTTTAATACTTGTAAAATAGGCTTCTGTTTAAAGGTCTTTCTAGAACTCTAAAGACAAAATTAGTGACTAACCCAAAGTAATTTTTATAATACTTAATTTCATATTGCGTTTATAACTGTGACCAAACTGTCTTTGTTGCTCCATTAATTCAACTTAAGGATGTCTGTTTGTCAGACTTAAGTCAGCTTTTCGTTCATCAAACTTTTAATGGCTTTGTTAACACATTTTGTTATAAACGTCTTACTCAATATTACTAGGTAATATTTTTTTAAACTAGTCTTTATCTTTAATCTATCCAGTAGACCAGGAGATGCGGGGCTGGGGTGGGGGGTACCAGGCCCGAGATGAGGCTGCATCGGCAGCCAGGGCTAGTTGGTTTTCATAATAGAAACCATAGAGATAATAATATATGCAAAGAAGAAGGAAAGCGTCCTAGTAACCCCACCTTTTAGGCGTCAGAAATAGACACCGGGTTAGGAAGAGTTATGATTATGCATTGCTCCACCTAAAAAAGTGGTTGTCATTAATGCGTTTTGAAGTAAAGTTTTAATTATCTCATAAATTTTAATTTATTCTAATTATATAAAAAAAACCGGTTCCGAAATTTATTGTATGTAATAAATGATTTTCTATTTAAACCGCAAAACAACTAAGCAAATTTAAATGTATACATTCATAAGTTATAAAATTAAATATAAAATACTAGCAAATCCTCATCCCCCCTTGCGGGTGGAATTTCGTAAAATCCTTTTGATTAATAAACATCTGTTTTACGGTTGCAACGTATAAGGTCATTCTAAAGAATTTATCTGCATTTAGTTGCAGTACTTTAAGAGATACAAATGGAAAAATAACCAAAAATTATAACGTTTTTGTACAAAATGGATTACTCAATTAAGTAACGGTAAAGTCAATTACAAGCGTTAGTTTTTTATATATGTTATCTAGTTGATCAACTCCTAGTGCTCCAATTTTGTTCATTAGGAGGACAAGTATTAGCCGTCATTTGGTTTCATTTTTTAATAATTTTGTGACGAGTAATTTAAAACATCGGCGTCGAACGCTGCCGATACCGTAATATAAGATAGAATTAGACTTTGTTTTACAAAATTGTACTTTTTTAAATTGTCTACAATAAAGAGCACTACCGGACAGAGCATACATGTGTCTGAAATAACCATTAATATCTATTTTAATCATTAATGTAATGTATGAGTTAATGTACTGAAAATCCAATAATTAACATAATAAAAAGTGGTAGCAAGCAGAAGGAAGAAATGTTTTAAATTAAAATCCGCTCTATTCTGTAAGAAAGGAAAACACATAAATCACTTCATTCAGAAGAAGTGCACAAACGTAGAGAAAATTCTTTGAGGAACGGTACACTTTCTTCCTCTCACTCCTCTTTTGTATTATAAAGATTTTCTTCTAGTAATATTTCAATCTCTTTATGTTTAATAGTATTAATGCTATACCTTTAACTGATTTAGCTTGCCTTAATATAATGTAATGACACGTATTTTATTTCAAAATTTATGTCTAAATGTTAAAACTCTGTAGTCTTAAAATATAAAAAAATCGGCTCGATTCAAGCGTAGGGTTAAGGTAGGGAACCTTGCATATGACGCGGCCTGTATACACGTAGTTTTTTTATTGTAATCGAAAGCCGATGAAAAATTGGTCATCTGGTGAAAAGTGGTCACCGACACCCTTGGACATCAGCAATACCAGGGCATTATTAATGCGCTGTTTATCGTGAGACGTGCAATGTTGCCTCCGTAGCCTAGTGGTATCGTGTGCTTTAGAAACCACCCTCCAACCCGCATTGGACCAGCGTGGTGGGATACGGTCCAAAAACCCCCTAATGGATAGGGGTGTATTAGGGGAGTCCTATGCCCATCCGACGCATGGATCATCTTACTTTTCAGACAAATGGGTGATCGGCCCAAATTGCCCTAACCATCTAGAAAACAACAATGAAAATTTGGTGAGTCCCCGCAGGATTCGAACCCACGACCTCCAGATTCTAAAGCACACGCCTATACCACTAGGCTACGGAGGCAGATAAAATCATTTATGAATGATTATTAGCATGTCGTTGACATTTAAATATTAATTTGCATTTGAGTCCAACATAACTTTGCCTTATTTTATAAAATACTTCAGGAAGCTAACCCTTTTTTCTTTAGTCAATGGAACTTCATGGTAAAGCTATTTTATTAACCGCTTTCTTAGAAGTCCGTTAAAAATAAGGTTTTTTTACTATCACTGCATTAGTGAAGGCATATGTCTAGCAGTGGACTAACACAGGCTGATAATGATGTTGTTGAATTTTAATATATTTCTTATAAAACAGTATTTTGCTAAATATTTTAAAATGTGTAATATGTGCGGCCTACATTTTGTAAAGAATCATTGAAAAAAGGAAAAGAAGTCCGACTAAGTTCCTTGCGCCAGTTCTTGTCAGTCCAGAGCTTCACGAACTGGTAGCAAATTAGTAGTATATTTGCACATTGCACCAAAGGAGTATATTTGACAATTGAAAAGAAAGTGCATTGGTACTATTGATTAAATTTAATTGACTATAAAATTAACTACCATGAAACATTTTCCAATTTTCATTTGCCTTTTCTATTTTTTCTTATTTGGCTACCTTACACTAAATATAATTATCACAAGCTATTTAAATTAAATCCATTTTAATTAACAGTAATAATCTAAAATTTTAAATAGTCCCAAAATATTTAGCGACCCGTTTGTGACGTCAGCTATCCTTTATCAAATACGCATCATACTTAGTCATTTCATAATGAGATCATTTTCGCTTAGCGACCTTGCCACTCATTTCGATTAAACATTATCATATTTATTATTACATTTTTATTAAAACATTATAACTTTGAAAATTACTCTCACTGAGATAATTACCTGTTAAAAAACATTAATTCTTAAATCAAGTAATAATAACTAGCCTAAAAATTATAAATAGCAAAAAAACATTATCACCTGTATGCCGACGACCTTCAGTTATACACACAATCGCCTGTTGAAAAGCTCCCAGTAGCAATTAGTCATATTAACCAGGATCTTAAAACAATAAAAAGTGGGCCAATGATTTTTGTTTGTCTGTCAACCCAACAAAATGCCAGGCCCTCTTGGTTCGTAGCCGAAGGAATTTTGTTCTCTCCACCAATAATTTACGACAATTCCACAATACCCAATATACAGTTAATCAATCAAAATTTAGGCGTGGTAATGGATGAGACCTTGAGCTGGACTAGTCAATTTTCTCAAGTGAGCCTAAAAGTTACGAATACTATGCGTTGCTTTTACAGACTAAAAACTTTTTGCCCACTAAGACTACGGTAATGCTTTTTACAGTCCTTAATATTTCCTGTAATCGACTATGGTGACGTTTACTATTTTGACCTGAATGCAGATCACTCAATAAATTAGACCGACTTCTCAATAATTGCATTCGATTCATTTTCAATCTACGTAAGTATAACCACGTTTCGTCTTCGTTCAAAACTTTTATGGTTACCTATACGCCAAAGGCAGGACATTAAGACGCTGACCACATTATATGCTTTCCTTGGTTCTATTTCTACTCCTTCCTACTTAACATCTCATTTTGTGTTTCTTTGTTCACTTAACGATATGAGTAACGATTCAGTTGCTGTGAGAAGACTTAGTACATATTAGTAGTATATTTTATATGTATACGTATTTATATAATATAATATTTATATATATATATGCATATATATTCATATATAAATGTGTAAAGTATGTGTGAGATATATATGTAGTTAGTAAGTATATGTAATACGTAATTATGTTTGTAGTTATATCTATTTTTACAGTTCATTCCCTAGACGTATAAAAACCTGTATCCTGTTTTATTTCACTCATGCACCTACCTAATTTTCTCTGTACCACCCAAAGGTTGACTGGTAGATAATGCCTTTAGGCATTAAGTCCGCCATTGTACTTACTTGTGCATTAAGCTTTAATAAATAAATATAAATAAAACGTATGTAAATTTCTAAACTCGACTGGTTAATGAAGGTATTCTCAATATGTTAACAAAAGAAAATTACGTACAATTTTTTTTTCGTTTTTTCTTTTGTAAACGGCGATATTTTAATGTATAAATATACTTAGCTTATATATTTATTATTTTAGTATTTTGATAGCGCAGTTTAGGATTTTAAAAGAAAAGATAGCTACGACGTCTCGTTGCTTTCTTTTATATTAAAAGCAACACATCAAGAACCAAGAAAGGTATTGTCGTCAATAAAATTACATTAAAAATTTTGTCACGTAGCATAGACGTGCTCATGCAGAATTTAAATAACGGTATCTGTAATAAAAGGAAAAGAAGAAATTTAAAATTCCTTTTTATAGGCGATGTTCAAGTTAAATGTTATTACTTTAATGGACTTTTTTCACTTAAACATCGCCATAGTAAATTTTATTTAAAATTTACCCGATAATTTGAATTAATGTTATGAATATATATTTTTTACAATTTTTTGAAAGAAGTTATATTACAACATCATCATTAAATTAATTTCAATAAAATATGTTTTATTGAACCGGAGTTAAAAACATGAGAGTATCGGTATTACATATTATATCAACTGGAAGTCAGACACCTCTTTTTTTAAACTTTATTGCATAAGAAACCATGATATTATTTTAGTTATTTATGTCAGAAAAAGTTGTTTAATCCAAAATAATAATTACAAAAGTTAAAAATTAAACATCACAGTGGTACGCCAGTTTTTCGAAGGTGGTAAGTTTCAATTAACAGAAGACCCTCTGGGTAAGAACCACATTGGTTTTTCTGTTACAAATTAGTAGTGTATAAGCACTTACGTCTTTCTGTTTTATAGACGCCGTAGCCAGTATGAAAGACATTATTAACGTTAACATCAGGTTAACTACCAGCTCGACACGTCATTTGAAACCGAAAAAAGTATAGAAGCTACTAAGTAATAATTTGGGCAAGTAAAAAGAAGATAATATAGTCACTTCCTCTTTCTTTACTTGCATAGTGACGATACGACAGCATTGAATCATTTGCAAGACCGTCATTATACATGAGCTATGTATTATCTTTTTTATAAGCATTCAAGTGGTTATTCGCCATTTGTCCTTGCAGGATTCGAACTCACGACCTCCGGTTTGAAAGCACGAGCCACCACCACACACACACACACACACAGGACTTTATTATTGACCATATTTTCAAGTAGAAATATGTTAAGCATACTTTAAGTCTATCTACGGTTTTGGCAACGTTTGTGATCTAATTGCAGGAGGTTGTGATTTTAGGTGCTGTAATTTTGTCTTATTTCACAAATATTTATTTTACTACTTATCACAAACATATTAAAAAAATGGGACCAAATGACAACTAATACCTGTCATTTAAAAAAAAAAATGAACAAATATAAAAAAACAAGCATACGCTCCGAATTGAATAATCCTGGTGAAAGAAGTAGGTACACTTCTTTTAGGTCGATAAAACATTAAAAATTGTTATCGTTTTTAGTGATTTTCAAAATGTGAAAAAGATTATGACGACAGTATTATAGCTAGAAATATAGCCGACATTTTTGGTCTATCATTTCATAACCTCCAATAAAATTGCTGTCGCCGTAATTCATGTAAAATACCAGCATTTTACCTGAAAATAAAATGCATATTAAATATATTAGATTATATTGAGATAGGCAGCTATGTTTCCCGTTGTATTTTCTGTCCTTTTCCCTCATTTGCCGTCTTTTTCGCACATCCCTACCTTTTTACCAGGAGGGGGGTCTGGCAAAGCTATATAGACCAGACCGCCGTTGCTTGATCATTGTGTCGAAATATACACCAGGAAGAGATAGAAATTAAGCTTCTAATAAGGTAAGTATGTTTAATATGCATTTTATTTTCAGGTAAAATGCTGCTATTAAACAACTTGACCGTTATTAGAAGCTTATATATTGAGACCTGTTTGTTATCTCCTGGTGAAAAATAAACGCCAATGTGATTGTATATATTGCACGAATAGGAATGCGAAAGAAACCTAATTTGTATAGACAAATATATTCACAATTACACATTAATATCTCAGATTTATTTATAACTATACTAACGATGTTTAAAATATGAGCTACAAAGTATTCCCCACCTTTCTTGCAATAATATTTAAGAGATAGGTAACCGAAGGGATTCAGAGTAACCATAATTATTGCTTTAGTGTTCCAGTTTCTGATTAAGAATTGATATAACGTCATCAACTCAGTAGACAGGAGTATAATTACACACTTATATTATGTCAGAGTCGCCACCCCGCCAATAATACAGGCTACGTAATAGATACTTTGTTACAATAAAGCTCCGATCCGATGTGAAAACTTGCATTATCATCAATTACCTTGATGCATTGTATGAAGGTGGAAAAAAAACTTTTGAAAAGAAACTTTTACACTCCAAAAATAAATTGTCTTAGCGCTTTGAATAGCGCGAATCTGCTTTAAAATATAGTGTGCCTTTTAAGTTCATAATTGCCAAGCGTTCTGGACAGATTAGACCTTACTCTGTGCAAACTGTGAATTGATGTCACACATAAAATCATTGTGAACCGAGTAACAAGCTATTTGTGATGCAGATCTGTTAAGGACTGTGCTACCTTTGCTCGATCTGACATTCTTGGAATGGTGTCGCTTTGAAAGATGTCCTCAAGGACGGACGGTCATTCTGATGACTAAAGCATCGACATTTAACTGGAACTAAAAGCGTTCATTTTCTTTGTTTATCCATAAACTGCCTTGTATCCAGTACTCGATTAAAATTTAAGGCAGTAATAGCCTTGTGGCTACTACTAATTCTGCAGATTTATTGGAGCTTTCAAACTGGAGATTCGAAGCCCATCCTCCATAGTACTTTTTTCCAAATAGGTACGTACCTTTCGTTTTCTATGAACGGTAGAGGTAATATTTAAGCAAGCGAGGAGTATTCAATGTACGTTGAATGCGTCGTATAATATCGATTTCTGGATGGAGAATCGACAGGCGCCAGGGTCCATACTGCTCCTGTTATACTTCATCACTGGAGCTCCAGTGGTCGTAAAACAAAACTTCTAAGCAGCTTTGTAGAAGCTTTGCAGGTTGCTTCTCTTGTGGTTCCAGTAGATAAGTGATCTGCTAGTGTTAAACGTACAAGAACTACCAATATGAATTAACCTAAAACTTGTACAAGCCGGTAGCCAACAGCTATAAGATTGCCCGATTATATCGGCAATGAGCCTTCTGCTGCTTAGAGCTTGCGCCAAATATATCAGAGTTGTGTAGTCGAGCTGTATTAAAAACAAAATGCTCAAATAGACGCATCTGTGACAAGACAGTACATCGGAAGTGGAACGTGTAGTAGCCTCAGTGAAGATCACCCAGAATGGAATATTGCTACTATCCAGAAACACCTTTAACCTACAGCTTAGATAGATTAGCATACTTAGGCTGTTAAAACTGAACAGATCCATTAATTACTAAAACTAGATTTTCCTTGCCAGCCATGAAAGCTGTGACAGCTTATTTAGCACTGAGCGATAACTTTGTTATTAAATGTAAGTTCAGTCATATGCTTTACGTAATACACATTCATAACAAGAATTGACATGTGGTAATTTTGTAGAACACTAAAACTGCCAGTTCTGAGAAAAATTTACTTTGCAGAAGTGTTCAGTCCAAGCACGAGACTGTTCATTTAAACATCTGGCCTTCGTAAAGTATCCTAACAGACAAAACACATAATATCCATAGCAGAGGTCCTATAACCTATTTTAATGATGAAGTAACGCGGAATAAGATTTTTATTTTTACATAGAATATTAAAACCTCAGCTCGTTTTTGAGTTAAGAGATGAAGCTCGGAGAGAGGCTTATCTCCGAGAAGATTCGCTCTTTCAAAAGTTGTTGTGTAAAAAAGCAAGTAATCTTAACATTAGAAAGATGAAAATAAGTAGTTGAGTTATTTATCAGTAAGAAGGTTTTGTAAAGGAACATGCCAAAAGTCGCATGAATTCAATTTGTCGCCCGTTCGAAAGACACTGATATATTTTAGACAACTGCTAATATTTATGTTTGTTTTCTTTAAGGTGGATCTACTGGATTTTTTGATTGTTCCCGTACGACGAATGTTGACCAAACTTTCGTTGATTATAAAACAAAACTAATTTCCTCAAATCTTTATCTTTAAGTAAAAATTTTTCATGCGATTCAAATTATTCTACTTATAATTATTTCTTTTATTTAGGTGATTATAATACATATCAAATCCACTAATTAAAGGATTTTTCACATTACTAAAAAATGTTTATTCCCGACGTTTCAGATTCTTTCCAGCATCCATGATCACGGGCAGCCTAAGTTGGTGAGTAAGCTTAATATGTGTGTATCTCAATGTTTTGGAATAACCGTCAGAGTTTATATTAAAAATTGACATATCTTTCATTTTCTTAATTTTGAACTTTGATTTGACAAAAAGTACTTATGTTGTTCTGTGGCTTTGTAGTTTTCCACACACACATCATCAGCCTGGATAGTCCATGTGGACATAGCCTCCTAATCACTCTTAGCATTAGGAGGTTTGGACCGTATCCCACCACGCTGGTCCAATGCGGGTTCAAAGTTAAAGCCAAGTCAAATATCTTTATTCAATATGGAAGCTATTACACTTTCTTATTGATTGTCAAATAATCTACCACCGGCTTT